>VXBQ01014996.1:926300-1002909 GCA_013400175.1 Phainopepla nitens | reverse complement strand
AAAAAAAAAAAAAAAAAGTCAAAACTCGGGGTTTAGAAATAAGCCTGGATTTCAGCACACTTTAAAGCAACAGGAATCTAAATGGAAGCACCGGAGAGTCTGATGAAAGCTGATGCTCAGAACCTGCAGCCTCAGTACGACAGAGAGAGTACCAGCTGAAGTCAGAGACTTCAAATCACACGTTGTGTGCTCATCACTGCCACAAAGTCAGCTACTATTCCACACAGAAATACCCTGCACACATCTAGTAATCCAGATTCTCAAACAAAACACATTACTCTCTTTAAAAACGGGATTGATATTTCTTTCTGACAATTTAATTTTTTTTTAAGCTGAAGGTTTCTTTGTGAAGCCTTTGTTTCTTGGTTAGTTTTTACCATGAGTAAGATGAAAAACACAACTGAAGGCGTATTTATCACGTATTTTGTACCTGGTTTATATTTGTCCACAGAAAATAAAACTGGAAACATTTTTTTTAATAAACCTTTCAAAAGAAAGGAAAAAAAAGGTTTCAAAGGTACTACTTATAAAGCAAGAAAAAGCAGTCATCTTGCTGTCTTACAAACATTTAACATGGTATGTTAACTTCACCATGAAAGACACACAGTAACTTTGTTAATAATGTAAGTTAAGAATAGGAAGTGCAACTGCCATGTAAACCTTTTGTAATATAAAGAGATTAATATTCCTTTCTGAAAAAGCAGTTATTCAAATTTCTAACAAGTACGTTCAGTAGAGTAACACTGTTTTGTCCCCATTGAAGTTAAAACACAACATGAACACATACACATGTAAAGAACCATAAAATAATTTGACATGGCTTAATTTAAAAAAAAAAAAACCACCCAAACAACAACCAAAGAAAATGGCAGGTACTAGAGGTGCCTCAAAAATCACATTAAAACAAGCCACTTACTTTTCTGTCCTCAGTTTCTACACCAGAACTGCACTCTGCTTTAGTGTCCTGAAAGCACAAACAGAGAAGCCCACGTCACAAAGCACACTGACCAGCACTGGGGGAGTAACTCAGGCTGAAGAACTGTCATTTTTGTACACTGAGTTATTTAAATATACAATGTCTACTACTGTGCCTTTAGGTGAAGTTTATTAAACTTTATTTCAGGTATAGATTTAAAGACAGAATTTAAAGAACACAAAAAAATTCCCCAAATCCATTTCAATATGGTGTAGCCAGCTCTCAGGAAAAAAAAATATGACTTTTTAGTATACATTTTCTTTTTTACTTCAATCTTGAGGAAAATATATTTATTGCTCACTTTTCTTTTTTTTTTTTTTAAATAAATAAGTGATGGAACCTGAAAGAAATATAAAGGTAAGCTAAAGAGGAAAAACTGCTCAACCTTCTGTCTGTTATCAAGTGCTAGCTAGGACTTGATAGAGATTTGTGTCTGAATCTCCCTGCAACGTGCAAGAACAGCAAAGTCTCTATTTTTGATAAACATGTACATGTGTGTGTGCACAGACTCCTATAAGTGTGGATAGTTTGGACATAATTTATTTCACTCCTGAAGAAAAATATCTCAAACCTAATGATACCCAACACATGGCCCTTTTATTCCTAAAGTATTTTGACTCATTGAACCTATGGATTTTTGTGCTGAAGATATGCAGGGATCATGGTTATCACAAAAATTATACCCTGAAAGGCATTTATTGCTTCACATTCACCCTTTTTACAACTTACCACTGGAAACTGAGCAAACCAAGTACAATTCAAGTCACTAAACTGTAGACAAGTGACCTAGTAATTTTCTTTTCAACTTCACTTTTCTACTGAGGATTTTCTTGGAAGCAAATTTTGCTAAACTGTTGCAGCTTTAGAGATTTCTATTGGGAAAAGAAAAACATATGACTAAGGGACAATTTTTTGTGAAAAGTACTACCCCAACCTCTCACCAAAGCTGGAACTCTTCTAATCAGACTTTGGACTATTGGTTAGTTACTTGCACATAAATTCCAACAACTTCTGAGAGCAAACAGCAGCTACTATTAAAAATGAAAACAAATGTAAAATAAAGAATTTATGTTTCTTCAGCAGCATGTCTATTAATCTTAAATGAAGGACGAGTTTTACTTCAAAGCCAAAGACTTCCTACCTACACCTAGAAAAGATTTTAAAAAATTAAATCATTCAGCCAAGTAAGATGAAGCAAGGTTTCCTGGAAAAATACTTTTATTCACAGCAAATTATATTAAAGATGGTTTCATGAGGCATATCAAGTTGTGTCACTTCTTAAGCAGCAAAAAACCATTTGTTATTCTAGCCAATCTAATATATGAATCAGCACCTCTAATACTCCTTATATTCCCTCACTTTTGATGGGGAACCAGATTGTACTTTGTGGAATATAACACTCAAAAATTTTCTTTCAAGTGTGCCTTACTGGCAGCCAGACAGTCTCTCCCCATGTCTCCCATGTGGAGGAGAAGGAAATACCCTCTCTGCCTACAGGCTCACTTCCTGAGCCTGTTTGGATATTTACATTTGCTTCTTTTTGGGGAGAGAAGGAGTGAGGGAAGAAAGCTCAGCTTTTAAAGAGCCTTCTCCCTCAGGGGAATGAATTCAAACTTCATTAGCACCAGTGTTCCTCATGTCCTAGCTGTGCCCTAAGTCACCTTTTGGAAAGAATGTAATGTTCTTTAACATATTTATTGGTTAATCAAAAATGAATCATCTCTTTCCATATTACCAAGGACAAGAGTGGCTCTGTCTCACACACTGCCCTAAATTAACAGAAAGCAGAATAAAATAGCTCCTCTCAGACTGCAGTCATGGCTATTACAGGCTCTCAGCATGATGAATGTACCTGAAGACCCAAGAGCACTCTGATCCCTTCTGCTGCCCATGCAAGAGCTCAGTTTGCTATTTCACCACCATCCTTTCCCACTAAAACCAGTTTCTAAGAAGCTCGAGTTCATAAGCATTCATTACTCAATTCAAAACGCAGTTTTACCTGGATGAAACAAAACCCATCTTCCTCCCAGCACAGCTTACCTGACGTGGCTGCCTGGAGCAGCAAGGAGGGGCACAAGGGCAGCCTTCAGCCCATGAGGGCACAGGTGGGGCAGCCCAGCCGAGCCTCCCCTGCTCAGTCAGGAATTAACAGACAACGAGCCTCACCTGGAACTGGGACCCTGCCTTGGGCTCAGACCAACCCCGGGAAAGACTCAGGCTGAACAGCAAATTACAGCTTTTCTATTCTCTGCTTTATCCCCGAACATTAGACAAGCATTTCATCCCGCAGTGTTTGGTTATTTATGTAAAGATATGGAAAGTGAATCTTTACAAATTAACCACTGCATCTTTAGCAATGAAAACCACATCGGCAAGGGTTCAATCTCACTGCAGGAATGTGTTATGTTGGAAATCATGTGGAGTCAGAATTAGCTAAAGAAATAGCTGTACGTCTTCAAGACTACACACCTGGATTCAGACTTCTGCACAAGGGCAAGATAAAAACCAATTAATTTTCTGAAGCAATTAGTGTTGTAATTCTTCAAACCAGTGAAGCTACTGACTTAATCAAATCTATGTTTAAGTATAAATATTTGAGTACATGTCTACATCCTAGATATACCTCTTTTAAAGAAAAAATGTACACAGACCCTAAGCTTTAGAAGTCATCAAAATGAAATCATCTGTCAATCTCAGAGCAAGAAGGGAAGAAATGAGAATGTTCTTCTCTGGGAGACATCTGTGCTACTTTCTCTAAGTACAAAATGACAAAGTGCTGTCCCTTCATATTTGTATTGCAAATTTCCCAGCTTTGTGAATTATTTGAGATTGACAAGCACCACTGCTGTAAAGCAATTGCAAAATCCTAGAGATCTGAACAAAGTATCAGACACCTGATGTTTAATGTTTTTACATAACAAAAATAAGTAAAAACCTAGAAAATATGTTCCCTCTGAAAAATTACTTTAGGCAAACTATATAATGATAGAATACTTCACAGTTTTATAGGAAAGAGAATTAAATAGAAAACCCTCTCATCCATTTCAGTTTAACACCAACACAATTCCTTTTTTCTCTAGGTGTCACTGAATAACAGCCAATTAAACAATATTATTACAAACATATTAAGAACTCTATGTTCTATATAAATTGCCTTTCTGGTCTGTTTTGGTTTGTTTTATGGCAGCAACAGGGAAACAAAGCAACCTTTTCTGCAGAACATCGGGAGCAATGCAGGACAAGCAAAAGTTTAAGGGCTGGGATTTTTCAACTTTAATACACTGGGCCCTTAGGGAACTAATCTACTACCTTCATCAACAGTAGCACTATAAAAATGTTACTGAACAGAGTGAAGTAAAAGCTCTAGAAAGCAAAAGTAATTATGGGTTGCAGCATGGCCCTGCATGAGATTTTGGCTTTATGATGCAGTAGAAACCAGCATATATTTTATTTTACATAGTTTCTGTAATTCTACGTTTAATTTCACTCCTGGCATTGCAAGCAGTAACAGTGAAATCCCTATCCTGAAGTATCCGTCGGTGCTGTGGCACCCCCGCGCCCCGAGTGGCGCCGTGCTTTGTCACAGCCTGCAGTCCGCTCTCCCTGCCACCGCAGCCCCGTTCCCTTCCTCTGCTGCCCATCATCCCAACGCACACTGCCAGGAACCACCCAGAGCAGCCACAAGAAACGAGAAACTCCAGCAAAGTGGGCTGGCTCTCCAGCAGCTTTTCTTTAGCACGGTGAGAGGCGGGCGGAATCCCCGCGCTCCCTCAGGCAGGGCCGCAAGGCGCAGCCGCCGCCATTCCAGCGGGCCCAGTGCTCCCGCGGCCGGCCTCCTCTGTAATATCAACGACGAGCAGCAGGTGGAAGCAAATAACCTTGTAAAATCCTCTTCAGCCTCCCCTGAAAGAGAAACCTCCTGCTGGTCAGGTGTTTTACACGTGCCCTCGGCACCCCGACAAGTGCCAACAGATAATTGTGGTTTTTCTTCACAGTACTGGCTTCAAGTTTCATGAAACAGGCAGTAGTTTAGAGATAAAAGGTCGTTTGCATCGGGTTTTTTTGGGGTTGTTTTTTGTTTGTTGTTTTGTTTTGTTTTACATTTGAAATTTGTACGGCTGAAATTGACTCCTTTTAATGACTACAGTATTTAAAAAGGTGACATGATCTTAAACAAAATAAGAATATATATAATTAAAAAGTACACAGACAAATTCTAGGTTATTGATTCTTCTGCATATTTTTATTGACTAATTAAATATCTCAAAGCCCTGAATTACTGAGGAAAATACTTAATGTATTTCTCTATCCGTTGGCCATTATGTTTCATTATTGCTGCTAACAAACAGGCTGCCAGCAGAGGAATTCATTTGAATTTCATATTAGTTCTATTTCATCCATCCCAGAGAACAAATTAACCACACAGTAATACTTACTGAGGAAGAAAATAAATGAAAAATGAAACCTTAGAATGTCACATTCAAGTCTTCACTAAGTTTGTCCCCAGCAACTCAGGCAGAAGCCTCATCAAATTAACAAACCAATTCAGAGATTTGAATGGCTTCAACAGTTGCAATGTCAAAAGATGTAGGAGAGGAGCTTTATTTTGAAAGAAATAGCTTCATCTCTATTTACTAACATTTGTGGACCGAGATGTTTGTATCTACAAGCTCAAACCAGGAGAAAACTGGGCCATCTGCACCTATTTCTGATGCCTCAGGGCAGCCCTGGGGCAGTTTGAGTAGAGTCAAAAAAGAAACAACCCATCTGATCACAGATTTAGAATCAAACTTCTCCAGATTTTAGGGAGCTTTCTTGTCTTGTTTCTAGATAAAAGTAGACTGCAAGAGGAAGGTTTGCAAGACTCTTGGAAACTGAACTGACAAATTTTATAATAAAAAAATTACTGCTTATAAAAATACTGCTGTATTTTTAATACAGATTTGAAAGGCCTTGTGTGTGTGCCCTCCCACACAGCCACCCACCACCCGGCTGTGCCAGTGAACACCCAGCTCTGCTTTCTTCTGCTTCCAGCCCTTTGCTTATGCTGATTTACACTTTTCAAGGCTATCAAGAGTTAAAACTTCTTTTTTTTTTTTTTTTTCCCCCTCAAGGAAAGCTTTTACTTTTTTCCTAAATAAAGACTTGTCTGAGGGAAAGGTACTGCTGCTGCTGGAGCTTTATGGACTGGAGTATATAAAACCTTCACACTCCTCTTTCTTTTCCTTCTCTCACCTTCAGGAGTTACTTGTCCTTTTCTTAATGCTCTCCAAACACTCAGAGATGCACAGACACGTCTCTGCACAGCACAGAATCCTTGTGCCTCACCCTCCCCTCCTCTCTCCAAACAGATGTTTCATTAGCCCAGTGATGCAAAGGTACCCGAGTGTAAAACCTCCACCTTTCTCCTTAGATAGCCCAAACCCACACATAAAACAGGCAGCATTTTCAGAAGATACAGATGTAATTTTAAGATGTGAATCAGTCATGTAGCAGTATCCAGCTGTAAATATTGGCTTTTGAAGCCTGAATCAGGTTAAGACTTAATTTGGGCTAGAAAATACTTAATTTTCAAAGCTGGCAACAGAAACTGGCATTTGGTAAAGCTGTCCGTTTGGACACTACAAAAACACTTAAGATCCCTAAATACAACATCATTTTGACCTACAGGTCAAATCTGAAACTCCTTTTCTATATGTCCCTCTACTTTCAAGGCTGAAATACACAGGAACTTCCAGAACTGTAAATTTTACCAGTTTTAAACTGTTAAAACTGGATTTTTAACCTAAATTTTATATATCTAATTAAATTGTCTTAGGTGTCAGGTAGACCAACATAAATAGTCATATGTTTGAAATCACTGAAACCTAGGTGGGCAGTAGATATTCCTGATAAATTCAAGGAGTTGTTGAGAAAGCTGCTGATGTGATTTCGGCACGGCCACACGCTGTGTAAGCTGGGTAAGGTGACAACTGGCAATATATACCCAGAGTACAGATGTAATTTTTAGAGAAAGAAACCGAATTTGACAGTTTATGTTTTAAAATTAACAACAGCACAAGGGCACAACACAATTCCTGAGGGAATCTATCTTTTTTCAGTCAGGTTTCCTAAAGGAAACAAGCATATGAAATTGCTTCATACCTCAGACGCCTAAAAACTTTTAGAATATCTTTACTAAGTTTAGCCATATTTGACAGTGAAATAAATAGAAGCTCAAAGATATTCCTGTATTTTTCATAAATGAATGCCTGAGGAAAAGACAGAACATCATTTGCAAAGCCATGCCCTACTGCAGCTGATAAAAGACCCCAAGGAGAGGTGAGGATGCTGAGAGGAGGAGAATTCACTTTGTGAAGATGCTGAAGTGGCTGCCAGGAAGGAGCCTCTGTTTACTGACAGGCAACTGTGTGGGCACAGGCAATACATCAATAATAAAACTATTCCACTTAAGTCCAGTTTTCACAAAATAAGTTCCTTCAAGACTGAAGAGGGCTTTTGTTGAACTTTTAAATGGAGTTCAGTCATTTTGGGCTATGTAGTGATAAAAAGCATAAATTTTAAATCAAATAGTGATTTTTCAAGCCTATAGAGTGATAGGACAGGAATTGTTTAATGACAGAAGAGGTTTGATGACTGCAGAAGTGCCCTGGAAAATTAGGGCTCTTTAAAAATCTATTTTCTCTTTGATGTTACACATCTGATTATCACAAGAAGTCAAGTTTTATGCTTTTAATATGTTTTTACAAAATATGGCTGTTTCTATGCAGCAAAACAGTTACATTCCCAATAAGCTGGCTATGTATTTACTATGCTTTCTTGAGTAAAGAAGTGAAGCAGAATTTCATATTGGACTCATAACTTCCCTTAATAAACAACCCACAAACTTTCTCACTTCTGCCTCGCTGAGGGGGAGTGAGTGGAGATTTCTGCCTACTGGGGTTAACCCCCAGCCATCAGAAACTTAAAATGTTTCAGTTCTTACCTATTCTCAAAAGTCACAAGTAGTCAGGTCACAAATTACTGGTGCTTCATGCCCTGAAAATGATTTCAGCTTCCTGGCCCAGGGCTGTGTCCTCCCACTAATAAGAATGCAGAAACAAAGGCACGAGTGAGCACTGCATCCAAAGAACTGCTCTTATCATGAGCAAACTCAAAAGGAGCTCTGATGATGACAGCTATTGCTTTAACATCCAAGAGAAATGAAGAACTGGACTGGAGCCTCAGGCAGCAGGTATAATTTAGCTTTGAGAAGTTTCCTTATTGACCAATAGTCAGACTTTTTTGTTCTTGCTGGCAAGGAGAGAGTGACTGACATGCTATTTCTTCTTCCATGCCCAGTGTAGGGTAAACAAGCCCAGTTTGCTGTGAAACAGCTGCCAAGCTGTGCTGTCACGAAGACAGCAGCACCCTTTGGTTTCCCAAACCCTTTCAGAAGCACACAGCTAAAAAGACACTGGTGACATCAGAGCCAGTGTCCTGCACCCATTCCCCTGGCACAGAGGGGAGCTCAGCCAGCCCAGCAGGGAGCCTGCCAAGGAAAACAGCCAAGTGCCAGGGGCACAGACGTGTTCCTGCTCCCAAATGCTCAGCACTCAGATCCCCAGCACGTGCTCTGCTCCCAGGGCTGCAGTTCACAACCTGGTTTCCACTCAAGTGGCTCAGCACCACATCCATGGACTCCTGGAGTCAGCTGTAGGTTCCTCCTTGGAACCTACACCTTTTCTTGGCTGTTTCTCCCCAGACAGATGCTTTGCTCTATATAGGGCACTGCAGTGATGAGCAAAGGATCACTGAACACAAACAGCCTTGGCATCTTCTTGCAAAAGGACAACTCTGTCTCAGTGCTGGTCAAGAGATGTAGAAAAACAAAACAAACCAACCTCCCCCCATCAAACAAACCATAAAACCACACAGCCTCTTCATGCCCCTAAACCCCTTTCTTCAATTGTGCCCATAGATTTTGTGGGTTTGTGTATAGATCCATGTGCACTGAGCAATTAGCCTTGTTTTTAAATAAGGAATATTGATTTCTTAGTTGTAGTAAATACTTCTAAATATCTAATAAACCAATGCAGTATTTTTAATTGGAGTGCAGATAATAAATATCTCTGTGTAATACTATACAGTATGTGAAGACATTTCAGTACATAACTGAAATATATCAGTACCTGCATTTTCTTTGTAACTGATTTCAGTGTCTATTAGACTGGAAAATGCTTTTCCCCCATAGGTGTGTAGGAAAGATGAATGCAAAAATGAGCTATGGTCTTTGGGGGAGAGAGATGCCAGGTACTCTTAAAGCAGCATAACAAGAAGTTAATAAGCAGATTTGGATCAATCAGAAAAATAAGAAAACCAGTTTCCCCCTTCTTTTCTTAAACTAGTAGAGAACTGAAAGAAAAAAAGTATCCATCAAAATGCATTTCTTTAAAGTTTTTTTTATCTTTATTGGTCTCATAATCTCCAATTTCTCACTCACCAGACAGGTTTTAAATTACCTATTCCCAGCAGAAAATCCAGTAGGAAAGGAATGAAGCTTCAAGCATCACGCTGCTGACTTTTAGGAGCTGTCCAGGACTAAAACCTCCAGAGTACCTCTATAACTCTCACTTTCCCTACTGTATAAACACAAAGCTTTTCTACTTAAACACACCAGCCATGAGCAGAGCCTTAGGACTGAGGCTGCAGGCTCTCGACCATTCCAAAGAGGATAAGGACTCATGTCCCTGAGCAGGGTGAGGGCAGATATACCTGAGCAGGGTGAGGGCTGAGTTACCTGAGCAGGGTGAGGAATGATTTACCTGAGCGGGGTGAGGAATGATTTACCTGAGCAGGGTGAGGGCTGAGTTACCTGAGCAAGGTGAGGACTCCTTTACCTCAGCAGGGTGAGGGCTCCTTTACCTCAGCAAGGTAAGGGCTCCTTTGCTATTTCATAACCAGGAGATTTCATCTCACTAACTCATCCATCCTGTTTCAGAAACTCCTCATCTTTTTGGCCTCTGAAATATCCCATGGCAATGCCACAGTTTCATTACATATAATGTTGAAAAACACACCCTTTTTTTGGCTTGAATTCATTCATCAACAGTTGATTGGATGTCAACAGTTGGTTTCACCAGTGAAGAAGTGAATAACTACAGCAGTATCTAAAATGCAGCAGAGGTCTCTCTCAAATGTTAGAATTCACACTAACTCATTTCTCTCAATCCTAAGGAAAATCCTTCATCTCTTCCCTGTAACCTTCAACTATTTGACACTTGATAAAATGTCAATGTTCCAGTTTAATTAATGAAGTAGGTGATGTGTTGACCCAGGAAAAAGAGATTGCCATACTTTTTTCAAAATTCATTTAAAACGTTATCTCACCAAATCTGATGGCATAAAAAAAAAATCTGCACAAAATGAAGAATTTCATATTAAGAAATGCCAACTCAGCATGGCCAAAAGAATCTGAGGGATATATTTACATCAGAGATGTGATCATCCCCACATGCTACCCCCACATTACATTTTCTATCTGTTCTCTCTATATTATTGGCTAAAATACACAAGTGTGTGCTTTTGATAAAGTTTTTCTTCCAGTTCAATCAAGTTACCCAAGCATGAATACTGGATAGTATCTAAGCTGCACAATTTAAAACAAAGTAAAATAGTGACAGTAAATCAATTTCAAAGGTAAAAATCTGATTACATAGAGCCCACTTTTTGATGATGCACAAATGGCACTGTTCCTGAGCTCAGAACAATGCTTTGATGAATTATTTTCACCCCACAGTAAGTATAACTGGCCACATTTCCCTTAAACTAGGAAGTTGTTAGAGTCACATTAGAGCAGAAAAATATGTTTCTCCCTCTTTCTCTCTCTATAAATCAGGTTAATAGTCTTTTATTTGATATGGTAAATTTTCTGAATTACTTTTTGACAAGACCAATTCAGAATTTATAATCCTAATATACTGAAACTTTTTCCTCAAAGACTGAACACAAATCCTAAACCTTGGAGGAAAATAAATAAATAAATAAATCTACAACTTCTTCATGGAACCTGAATTTTAGCAGCTTCTGCTCTCAATCCTACTATAATTTAAGCCAAGATGGGTCCAGAGAACACAAGCTGACAGGTGATATATGCTTCCTATTTTGCTGTTCATATAACCATTAACAATAACTGCAATAGAGCACATGAATGATAACAACCAGACACCCACTGAACTGGAAAATCCAATATTCCTTACCAAGGTGAAGGGGGGGTAGGAGTGGATCCATTAAAATAATTGTGCCTCAACTAACATGTAGCATGTCAGCTCAGTAAACAGTGTGCCCATAAAGTGGTTTCTTATTCCTTATCAATTGTAAGGACTTTACTGGGGTGGTGGTAGCATTAGTAGTAATAGTAACAATAATAAAATAATAATTTATTAGAATGAGTGAAAAGAATTACTGTTATAATGTAAACAGGCTGAAACTTTTATATCTAGGGTACTGTGCTCTCTAAAAAAGTAAAAAAAACCACAACCCCCCCATTAACAAAAAAAAAACCCCAAAAAACCCATAAAACAACTACAAAAACCAAACAAACAAAAAAAGAAACAAAAAAACCCACCAAAATAAAACAAAATAACAAAAAATAAACTAAAACCAAACCAAATTACAACCTGAATCTAAAAATATTTTTAGTTGGATTCCTGCAATTTTTCACCAGCTTCGGATTTCATTTATACAAGTGCATCAAACTACAAACTCCTCAAACAGCTACACTCATAAACTTTGCATTTCTTCTTGCTCTTAAGGCGAATTTCAGGGGTGTAATCTTGAGCAAAACTAAACTGATAAGGAGAGTTCCCTCTCCCACGGTGGCAGCACCGTGTTCTAGCAGGAAATGCGAGATCCCGGGGCAGGGCTGGGTGATTTTATCACTGGGATCTCTGCAAGGGCTGACTCCAGAGCTGACCCAAAGCTCCAGGAATTAATATGAAAGCATCTCATACATGTGGCAGAGTAAGAAAGATCTAGCTACAGAAAGACCAAATGTTTAAATTTGCTCCCCAAAAGCAAAGAACAGTATTTTTTAAACCATATTTTAACTCACTGTTATAAAAGAGACAGTGGTACTTTTATAAATTCTTTCAGAACAGCACTAAGACCCTCAGGTACAGCCATGCACCCACCAAGTGAAAACACAACTGATATATCCTCTGGAAAACAACCATTATATACACTCTTCTAAAACAAAAAGGAAAATACTGTTATGTTTTATCCTAGGTGAACAGAAACAAAAGAATTACAGTAATAATTTCCACTGAAACAGAGCTGCTGTTCTGTAAAACATGTATCCTTAAACACAAACATGATTAACTGCTTTTCAGCACTCACTGAAGCCTGAAAGGATCCTAAAATCCCTTTAAGTGGATAGAATTAAGCATATTTTCATCAAAATTGAAAATATTTAAAGAATTTATCAGATAATTTGTTGGAAATTCTGATTTTTATGAGGATTACAGGTTCATTAGTAAAAATTAGGAAAAGAGGCTTTTTTTAGACACCGTTTTCAAAAGTCTTCCTTTCCAATTTGTGTTTCAATATATGACAGTTTTGTCTGTAAGGGCTGTCCTTAAAACATCTGAGTCACACAAACTCTCTCTTCCACAATCCATTATCTCATAAAAGAAATGCCATAAATGCAAAAGTAAAAATAGCATCAGCAAGTCGTTAGGGTGACCAATGTTCACTGAATCCTGATAAAAACAGTTATTTCCCTTTGGAATTCCTGAATGATGCAGAGTTGCAGTCATAACTGGTGAAAACTGCCTCAAAACTGATCAATAATAAAGAACTTTGAAGTAAATTAATCTGGAATCTGCTAGCAGTTTTGTTTCCTTGTTTTCGTAGCTGTAAATTCCAACCAAATATACAGAATTCCTTTTTTTGCTTCTAGTTAATTTCCCACTGCTTGAACTGATTAACCATGCAACTTCATCATTCCCTATAACAAGTTCAAAAAAACATCTAAAAGTGTGGCTAACTTTACAACAAAGATGTTGAAAATCATCCTTTTACACTGGAATCACTCTCAGTGAGCCTAGTGAAATTAATGATGCAGTCAGAGAAATGCATTCCATAAAATTATGTGACGATAATTAAAGGATAATACTGAGTAAATCACCTCAGATAGTTGCCAACAAGTAACACTTTTTTTTCACTCATCAGCTGGAAAAATTAATTTCTTAACGGGGTATAACTATTTATTATTAATAAATATAATTTATTATTTATTTATAATAAATAATGATCCAGTAAAACCAATGTGAAGCTGATGTTCAAGAGGTCTAAAGAAGCTTCAGAAAAGCAGACCTGGGGCAGGATTTGGCACCAGATGAGCACTGAGATTCTGCAGCAGGGCTGCTCCACTGAACATTGTCTCTGCTGGCCTCTCCACAGTGCAAACATTTCCTGTGTAATCAGTGAATAAAGGTTCAGGACACCCAGGCAGCCCATATCAGAATTACCACGGGCTCTGGAGGACCACAGCAAGCAGCAGATGAAGGACAGTGACCCCCTCCTGTCCTCAGACCTCTTGCAGTGCTGAAGGAACAAAACAACAAGAGAGCACTTGGAGAATCAGCTCCCAAATGTGCACTTGTCCTTTGAAGGCTCCAGCTAACTGTACTTTACATCATTCCCATCTGGCACCCTCAAAAGCAAAAAGAACAGAGTTCTCAGATGCCATTCATGACAAATACTTTATCAGCCACTGTCTGCTGCTTGTCAGGAATTTGAAAGTGCAAGGGGACCTCCACTAGAGTAGAGGCAGCTTCTGATCAGCAGCTGGATTTCTTCATATGTGAAACTAGTTAAGATCATGAATCATTTTTCAGAGTCTAAATTTGACTAGGAAATCATAGTGAGTAACTCATTCTCAATTCTGTAAAGGTATAAGAACTTCCTTTAACACATAGAATATGTAAACCAAACATTTAAATAACAATACAGGGTAGGAGACAACTAGAGCACTAAGAGTGATAATCGCTGCCTGTGTTTGAACAGAGGCAGGAACTCTGATATCCAGAATATGGAACACCCAGGGTTTGTGACTGGGCTAAAAGCACAGCACTGAACAGTGACAGAGAAGGTTTCTGTAGCCCAACACCCAGAAACTCCTTTCCCAGTCTAACTTCTGATTGCTCCAAGTTCATCAAGTACATTCCATAGAACTGAACTTGCAGAAAAAGCAGTCAAAAATCTGAGTCAGGATTTCTGACAGCTGACAGAAATTACTGAAAAACTGCATTTGTGTTTGTGAAACCCCCAAATAATCAAAAGGCAGCAGTGTAAAAGCTCAGAGAGACACTAAACAACCTTAATTTGCAACTGCCACAGGGCTGTAGGATGAGGTTTCCATGCCCACTCCCCACAGGAATTTCAGCCACCCTCCACCATTTTACCCAGTCTCAACTCTGTACTCTACAAAGCAGCAGCTCTTGTTCTAACCACCTTGTGGTTTTGCCCATTATTTTCTGACCAAAAAAACACTAAAAGGTTTTTCAACAAGCTGAAGTAATAATTCTTCATTCCCAAAATAATAATCACAATGACTACTTAAGTCATCTTCCTTTGCCACAGCATCCAGACAATGCTGCCTCTTTGTGGATGTTTCAAATCTTTAGAAAAGATAAGAGCCTACGTATATTGAACTTTCCTTTACTCTCATTTCTGATGCAGATGCCTAGAAAAGAGATTGCAATCCATGTTTGTAAGCATTGAACATTACAGTGATGAAAAATTATTTACTTTGTGTGTTAATAAATCACTGAGTTCAATTTTGTAGGTTCTTTTATTTTACTCACAAGTCAGTTGCAGGCTTATTAATGACCACATAAAATACACTGAATAAAAAGCCATGGATATGACATAAATATAAATGATTCAAGGAAAAAGTAAATTTGGAAAATTACAGTCTACAACACTAAAAAGGAGTATTTTTAAAATCTACTTTAGAATAGACCATATGTTTACATCCTCCCCTGAAATTTTGGCAACCATGACACTGTGATGATACCTTAGTTTACTGCTGTTATATTTTTACAAATACACACTTCAAGAGAGAAATTATTTATTTGAAACTAGGAAAAATATTTCCGACTCCAAGTTCAGGTAGGTTCAAGCCTGGAGAGAGCAAGCAGACTTGAATAAAAGTTATTCAGAAAATAGTATTTTTGTTGATTGAGAAAAAATGGCATTTGAAAACTAAGGACAGTGCAAGGTTCTGGTGATAACACACAGTCACCCTGAGCTGAGAGGCAGAACTGGGCACATTCACCCATGAGAAAAGTGGTCCCAGTGTGCACACAGGCCTTGATCTGGGCTCAAGGCAGGAAAACAAATGTATGTGCAGCCAATATTAGAGTCATAACGGCGGAGTTTCAAAGCTATTTTTTTAATGCAATAGAGAAAAAGGAGGGAAAAGCAAGATAGCCTGTTTATGTTCAAACAGGGAAATTGTCAGTTGAGAGAAGGAGATAAGAGAAAGCCCTCCAGAGGATTGTATAAACTGAGATCCCTACAAGCTTAAGATAGGCTGGGGGAGATGGGAAAACAGGTCTGCTGGCTGAGAGTGATAACCTAAAACCAGAGCTGCTCCCATATTCTTCAAAAGAAGTACTTTTAATAAGAAAGAAATCCCAGCAATGCTTTTCCTTTCATCTCTACCTGCTGTCATGGTGCACTAACCATGGAACAAGAGGCACTCCGAGGCCATGCTCCAAAGGCTTACATTGCAAATATCACCCTGAACAACCACAAAGACAAACAAAAGGAAGGAAATGAACTCACAAAATTCATAATAATAACAAGAAAAAGGTCCCTTTCTTGGGTTAGTGAAGCTTCTCCACAGTCCTTGCTTATCCTGTGAGCTCTTTTTCGGCGCTGCCTGGTCACTTGGTGAGAGGCAGAGCTGACAGCACAGACTGACCTGCATTCCCTGGGAGAGAATACAATGAGCACAAACATCAGCAGCACACATCCTCAGGGGTGCAACTCCCAGCTGGAGCAAAACTAAATCTCAGATGTTTAAATGTCTGAGCAGCTGTGTGGCTCCAGGAATCCTGGAGGTGCCTCAGCTAAAAAAGCTGCACCCAGAGCTCTGGTTGTTCGATAACGCTGCAAGGCTGCAGCTTTAGGCAAACAAGGAAATAGACTGGACCAACTCTCTTGAGAAATTCTACAGAAATTCACACAAATTGCAGAGATTTCAGTATAACTGCTGGAAAGGAGTTATAGTCAGACTTAGACAGATTGGTTCCAAGAAACTGAAAAAAGGTGACAAGGACATGCAAGGATCTGTGAACCTAACTTCCAGAGTGAGAGGCACCACAGCTCTCCAGCAGCACAGAAGCCAAGAGAACACCTTTCTGGCACTACAGATCAGGGATAACAGAACACTGGGAGGGATTCAGTGCAACTGGGAACTCTCCAGCTATTTCTCAGCTCTCTCAGAAATGCAGGCCTGCTTCTGAACACTGTAGATAGGCACATCAGCAAAGTCCTCCTGTGCTCTGCTCTGCCTGGAAGGGACAAGGCTCCCCCTTCAACAGCTTCTCTGGGGGCAGTGATTTTGCTAAAACACATTTCCCAGGTGAGAAGGGCTCCCCAGCTGGCAAAAGCTGTGTATAATCCAGTACCTAACACAACCCAGCACATGGTGCTTGCTGCAGCTGGGCTTGCTCCAAGCCAGAGGCACTCAGGGTAAATCTTCCAGAGGACAAACAAGTCAGCCAGAAAATAACTTACAGCTCTGTGAATAAAATCACCCTTTACACACGGAAAATAGTCAAACAGGAGAGAACTAAATTAGTTGTAATTTGAAATATTATGTGAATAATACCTCTAAGGTCTTTTATTTCAAGAAGAAACGTTTCAGAAAATTTTAGTGCATACATTTTCAACAAACCTCAGTGTGGTGCATTAAAAAGGCACAGTGAAAGCTAAAAATTCAGTGCACACTGAACACCTACCATAGTGTTTGAATTTGGGAATATATGGCCACAGCAAGGCAGAGCAAAGGTATGCTTCCAGCCAACAGCTCTGTTTCCTAAGAGTCACTGTTTTTTTTGTTTTTTTAATTACACATTAATATTTTGCAGTAAAACCAACAGCTGCTTCTGATTACTCTCATGAGAAGCAGTTTCCAAAAATTAATGATACTTAAATCCAAAAGACATAACTGTTCCATTAATATAACTTGTGCTAAAGTCATTAATATTTCAAGTGCGAGCACAGAATTCTGAGATAAGAACACAGAACTGAACTGGAAATGGATTTGTCACGCACTCTAAAAAATAATAATGTTAGATTTGTAGAGCAATGAAAATACAGAGGAAACAATATGAAAAACTGGATGTTTACCTACTCTTGTGTTTATAATTCCTGTGACTCACCACAGCCCCCATGGTGCAGGGAGAAGTGGTGTTCATTGTACCTGGTTGATCTCTCCCTCTGTTCAGCCTTAAATGAGCTGATGCTGGCACCAGGGCATCTTGCTGCTGGTCCACCTGGAAATTTAGAGCAGCAGGATTCTCTCAGGAATATTTTCTAGCTGTAGATACAACTGTGTGACGAAAAACTGTCTTGAAAGGTACTTGGAGGTAAGTATTGAGAGGTATGAAAAGAAGCTGTCCTTAGCAAAGAGGCTGGGTGAAGCACATGAGGAGAAAAAAAGACAAGCGTTTCTCTTGCCATCTAGGGGGGAAAAAGGTTTTGAAATGCAATTGAGAATTTTTAGAGAATTTAAAAGAAATCATTCCCTTGATATTTAAGTTCAGGTGAAGAATATTTCAATTCTAAAAGACATTGCATCAGTGAAAATTAATTAAACCCCCATGTATTCATCAAGTATATATACCAATTTTCAAGTCATTGCTCAGCTTTCACAGCTAAAATAATTTGAGAAGCTTGTTTATTACACTATACAGCATAATTAATACATGGCCTTATTTAAACAGCAAAGAAGAGAAAGAAAAAGTCACATTTCTTGAATTATTTTTTGATTCAAATAGTAAATAAATTCACCACATAAAAGTACAGTGCGATTGAACATGTTACTACACAATGAAAATGTGCAAATATAAACCAGTCATAAGCTCTAAGACAATCATATGCTACAATGAGAAATCTGATTAACTGCTTGTTGTCCTCAAGTCTAGCTAAGTTTTTGTACATTAAATTAGCCCCCAAACTGAGTTAAATTTTTAGATGTTTTAACTTCTTTTTATCATTGGAATAAAGCAGTAAGAAATACTGCTAGAGCCCTTCTCTAGAAAAACACATATAAGTTAGAGATTCAAAACAAGTTTAAACCAAGAAAATAATTGAATACAAATTCAGTTTGCTGATACAATTGTGTATAATCTGAGCCCTTGTTAGTATGATAAGACAGTTAACATTTTTCACTGTTCCAAATTATTGAAAGACTGAGTCTAATTTTTTCTACTTCATGTCTCATTAAAGTTCAAGTCTCATAAAATGTTCTCAGTCTTTTAGTAGCTTAATAAAATATTTAGGTATCTTCTCGTTAGCAAGAAGATGAGTACAAAAAGGTACCTGCCAGAATACTAATCTGGAGATATCCCAATCCAAATACTGTTTTTTCCTTGCAGAGAGCAATAACCTTCTGGGCTAACAAAATACATCTGCAAAAGCAAGGCAAAGAGGTCAGTGTCTGTTCCAAAGCCATCGCTCCGACCAAAAATCATCCTTTTCCCTTGGAATACCAAGATCCAAAAGTATGTGAGGCTCAGACCAAAAGTAGATTAAGCTAAAGGCAAAATGTACTTTTATTTGAAAAGGAAAAATATTAGGTATAGGCTCAACTGAGACAATGATTGGACTTAGTGTACTTTACCCTAAATTTACTTTACCCTAAATTTAGAGCACATGTACATTCAACACCCTCTAGGATTTTGCTCTGGAACCTACCCCAACCTTCAAAATATAATGCAAAGGCAACATTAATTACACCAAACCAGAATCTGCTACGGATTGCTTTTTGTTTTGCCATGAAACCTTTCAGAATGGAGCTCCCACTTCCTAAATATAACACAGCTGCATCAGGAGAAAAAGTATTCTTCATTTAAAACCAGCAAGAAGAATGTTCTAGTGCTTGTTTTTGTGCTGACTCACTCAAACTATTTCATATATCTTAAGAGCTGTTCTAGAGACAAAGTATCAGATGTTTTGTGGAAGGCTTGATGAGGATTTTTCCGGTGGCTTTTTGGTGGCTGACACCAGTGTCACTTACAAAACCCCTCAGTGGGAGTTCTCAGCTCTCACTGGACCCCTGCCAGTTAAGGCTTCCCAGAGGCAGAAATCTGATCAAAGCTGAGAGGACAACCCAGCCCTGGAAGGAGGAGAGTGAGACACTTCTAGCAGAACAATGAGCTGCAAATTGAACAGAAATCCTCTGTGGGATTCTAAAGGAAGATATTCCAAAGCTTACTGTACCTGATTCATACACTGTTTCAATCAGTCTGTGAATTCATACACCTCAATCTTCTGTACCCAAAATTCATGGCATACTCTGAGACTAGATTTCTCTGGTGACAGTAACTTTTTTGTTAATTTTGATTTATTAAAAAAAAAAAAAAAGGTTTGCTTTAACTGACATGATAAAAATATGTAGGTTTTACATGAATGAGAATATTATTTATAGTCATGTTTCATTCAGTAGCTTAATGTAAATATTAAAGAAAAATCGCCTAAAGCCAAATGGGAATTAACCTAATTGTAATAAAACTTCTCTTTCATACAAAATATTAGTCACAAAGGCAGTCAAAGTCAGAGAGACGGAAAAACAAATGGATAATTTACAGCTGAACACTGGGTTTTGCTCATTTGCAGAGCACTCCCGTTTACATTTCTAATCCAAGGAAAAGCAATAAATTATTTACAAATTGCCAGAAGCCCTGGAAAGCAGTCTACGCCGGCAGCGGAGCCGGGATGAGCAAAGCCGGGTCCCAGCCGGGGCTGAAGCCCCACGCAGAGCTGAGCCAGGGCCACGGGGCGCGGCTGGCGGGGAACAGAGCTGGACCGAAGGCAAAGAGAGCCCAGCTCCGCAGATGGCCCGGAACGATTAACAGGTCACTGTCGGGGCGCTGGGGGAACGATCAGCGCTAATCCCGATCCCTTCCCGGCCCAAACCCGGCCCAAGCACAGTGCGACTCACGAATCACGTTTCGCCAGCCCCATTAGCTGGGCTCACCCAGTCCACCGCGTCCAGCGACAGTCCTTCCGCTAATCCCATCAAGGGGATTTTTTGGTGGTTTTTTGGTGGATTTTTGGGGTTTGGTTTTTTTTTTTAATTCCATCGCTCACCGACTCAGATAGCAGAATCAAATACTGAATAATACATTCAATGAGTTACTTAATTAGCTGGGTGAAGGTGAAACAGAAACAGCTGAGTCAAAAAATGAGCTGTCAAGCACAGCTCAGACCAAGGAGGGATTTGGAAGAATTCTCCCTGCCAGAGAGTACTTTTCCAACACACAATACTAAGGGATGTCATCTTTCCATTCCAGTCCCTCCAAAAATACCAGCTGGGGGAAAAATACCAAAGTGAACTGACAAAAACAAGGAGAGCAGAAATCACCCACGTTACAGCAAGCATCGTTAAATAAGTCGTAGGCAACTAACAAGTTTGAAGCAAAGAAAAACAAAACAAAACAAAGCCAAACAAAACATTTGCTAGAAAAGTTAAGCAGAGAATACAAAACTGTTGCAATGTGGGATGATGATCAAGCAAGTAGGTTTATCCTCATTTAAGAGTATTTCTTCTCCCATATATCAAATAGCTAAACAAAAATTTCACTGCTCTATTAATTAAATCTATTTCATTCTCCCTGTTGCAATCCAGAGTCAGAGCAGGTCTGTTTTTCTGCCCTTAGCATTAGCTGAGGACTCTTGTAATCAGACAAAATTGCAGTCAAAACTAGCTAATAAATCCTTGCTTTATATCTGTGTTTGGACAAGCAGCTGGATTTATCCCTGCTCTGCAGTCTCCAAGGGATGGTTTTGCCAGTATAAAGGAGCATAACATTACATTTTGGCCCATGCAGGTTTCCAGGGGACTCTGCCAGAGACCCTGGGTACTGGCAGAAATTCAAAGCACTTATTTCCAATGGAGCTGAACAGAGAGACTGTGCTTATTTAGAAAAATAATAAGGCTTAAAAGCTGTCATTGTTACAGAACTGTGAGTTGCAACTCAAAATAAACATGTGGTCCTCAAAGCCCAACTGGAAACCTGCAAGATAAACAGAGAAGGAGGTTTGTCCCTGGCTAACTCTTCCTCACAAAAAAAAAAAAAAACAAAAAAAAAAAAACAAAAAAAAACAAAACTATGTAGTAATTGTTATATTTTTAATTTTCACCAAATCCATTGGATCCAGCCAATATTGGCATATCCCTGCACTATCCTGAAAAAATGCGAGGCTGTCTATCAGTCATCCTTGCCAAAAAAAAAAAAAAAACAAACTTCACAGTAAAAGTAAGCAAAAGTGAGGGGAAAAAAAAAAGAAAGGTGTAAACAGAAGTGAAGGTGTGTCATGGGATATATGATTCATCAAATCAGAGAAGGCAGAAGCAAGTAAAGAGTTGTTTAAAAACCCAGGGGAAGGAGGATGTCTATCTCTTACTAATCTGAATACCCAAACTGGTGTTCCACAGCTGACCAGCTCTACACCAACTTTACTCAGCCACAGTAAGGAATGGCCTGGCAGCAGGTCACCCATCACTGAAGGGAGCAGCAGGGACATTGTGACTTTTCTGCAATGACAGCTTCACAAATCCAGCCTTTCTGAGTTTGTTCAGTCTGATTCTCTCACTCTGCACCCACACACAGGTCTCACTTTCAAAAATATACTGAATTTTGCTTGCCTTTTTTTTTCTCCTTCCCATTAAGTGCACCAGAAATATTAAAATATCTTTATCCTGAAAAGCTTAATCCATCTATTCCATTGCAAACATTCCATCAACTCTCCAGACTGCCAGACTAGCAGAAAAGGCCATGGGACCTTGTGTCATGAGAGTCTTATTCTAGTAGCAAGTACTTCCAGAAAAAGAAACAACTTCATGTACACAACTTATGTGCATTATCTGCATGGCAGCCACAGCATGGTTCATCATGTACAAATAGTAAATATAAAAGAAAATCTAATTGTTTCACCTTCCAAAATACAGGAATGGAACAACAGTTCTCAGAGATTAGTGAAATTTGGATTTCTTCTTTATTCTTCCTCATTTATGGGTTACTTCTGCTATCATTTTTAAATACCTTTAAGATTTACTTCCAAATCTTAAATCACTAAAACTCTCAGAAACAGCCATCTTAAAACATTGGAACTGGGCACATTTTGTGCTTCAGAGCTGAATTTCTTTTTCTCTCACATTCATACTAGGCATCTGTAAATGTCTAAAAACCAAAAGTGTTGATTTAATAGATCTGCCTTTAATGAGCTACACAATTGATCCAGATAATTGATAATGCAGCGCTGTTTTGTCTCAGCAGCCCCATTCTTAGGATTTCCAGATGCCAGGGCAAATGCCATGCACCTTGAAATTTCAAACATATGGCACAAAATTTAGGGGAAAAAAAGCAAAATTGTTAAGTTGCAAAAGAAGCATAAAAATATTATTTACTGCAAAAAGCAGTACCATTGACAGGCACCATGTTGAAGCTGAGCGCTACAATTCGGGTTGTAGCATCTCCCTGAAGGACCACATAATTTTATTAGTAATAGTAAAGACCACTTCATATGAAGGACTGCATTATAGTGAATTTTGGGGGTTGTTTTTTTTTTCTCCTCCCTAAAAGCAAGAACATTCCCAGCTGCAGTGTTCAGCTGGCTGGAAGAGCCCTGTGCAGTGGAACATTTCCTTGCTCCTGCAATCACTGTAAGGAAGTGAAGTTGTGTTTCTTAATTCATGGTGTCAAGCTCTGCATAGACATTCCCAGGTATGCAGAGTCAGAAATGGTGTAGTGAATACAGTGAAAGTATTCCATACTGTAGCCTTTAGGCTTAAAGCAAATGACTTTTGATTAGACTCATAAATTACTGAACATCTGGCTGCAGCAGTTGTCAGGAGTTATCAGATAACACAAACTTTACATGGAATCAGAACTAATTCCTGCACAGTGCTACTGCTGTAAAGGCTGCAACAACAATGGCAGACATATCATTAAATGGGCAAACCTAGAAATATAATTAAATTAACTGATAATCATCTCTCTTCTTCTATCCAGACTCTAATTTAATGCACTTCCAAATGTAATGAGGTTCACTGAATTGAAAAAATACTGTGGAAAAATACAGAAACAAGATTAAATTAATTGCACGACATACTGATAAGAAAGCTTGCTTCAAATTATGTGAAGCACATTTCTAAAAGCCATTAAAAGGCCAGTCACATATCATGCACCTTGATGACAAATAACACATTTAAATTATTTTTTAGTAACTGGAATATTCGTTGTTTCCTAGAACCATATGCTAATTGGTTGGTGTTCTCTCATCTTCAGGTAAATAAACATGTGAAAAACACTTGGGCAGTGAAAAATTAAAATCTGGCCAACAATTAAAATTACTTCTGCTGCAATCATTTTCATGTGACTCACACCACAGAATTTGAGATGAAGACATGCTAAATGCATTTACACCTTGCAGAAGGTTGGGTGAAAAATTGTGTTTTCTTGCCAAAGAAACCACCATTTAAATTTCCACAAACAGGAACAAAGCACTCATTCAGTAGACAAAATAACCAGCTCCCAGTTGTGCCTGGAAGTGTTCTGGACAGCGCAGCATCTCAGAAGCACCATTAAACACATAGAGCACCCATCCATTTTTGTTGGGTTTTTTTGCTTAAAAAGAACCCTGAAGAGGAATCCCACCATCTCTCTAGATACCCTGTGCAAATTCTCGACTGCATTTAATGCTTTAATTTAAGAAACAAGAAAATCCTCACATAAAAGCATTAGACATTAGACATTTCAGATCGTTTTATTTGAAAGGAAACATTGCCTGGTATGTGCCAGTAGACCGCAATTTCAAACACTAGTGGGAGCTAGAAGGCATCCAATGCCAAGGATTTCAGTGGAATCCTGTCAAGTAATTCCAAATCTAAACGTGTTTCCTTACACCGAGATTAACAACAAAGGATTTGCATTAGCAGCCAGTGACAGGCCACTTAAACCCACACTCCCCTGACACATTCCAGAGGGCAAACAGAGGGCTGCAACCAGAGCTGCTTGTTTTAACAGTGAAAAGCAGACAATGGCAACTCCCAAGGCGGATTTCTGAGCAGCAACATGCTGCAGTGACAAGAGGAATACAAAATCTCAGCTGGCCAAGACACTCCTGAGCTGGAAAGCAAAGAGGAAGGGAGAGAAATGTCGAGAAACAGTGTATTAAATCACAGGACATCGTCCTTTAATACCAGGGCACTCGGGTCCTGACCCAACAAAAGGTCAAGCAGACACTTGGAAGAAGGTGAGAATTCCACTAATATCAGCTCAGATGATAAAATGGAAGCCAAGCAATGAAAGGGCTCAGAAGGCAGAAAATTCTGATGACATAAAACTTCCTTCATGTTCTTGTTCTTTCAATGGCCTTTGTAGAAAATTACCCACGAGATGCTGAATCGTTTCTTTTTACAGAGTGGCTTCGTCTGACCTGGCTTTCACTGCCTGGAGGCAGCTCTGCCAGGCTGGGCATCCTCTGCTGCTCAGCAGGACAGGGCTGTCCTGAGCAGGATCCTTCTCTGGGGGTACCACAGAGAACTGGAAACAGCCAGAGAAGACCACGTGCTTAATACTCTTGAACTTAAGTCTCATCCTGTTTGTACTGTAATTATCCCTTCCTAATTTGGGACCTTTAACGATATTTTACTCAGTATTTATATCATATAAGTATTTATATCAGTTCTATCATATTTTTCTAGCTTCTGTGCTTTTATAAACAACCAGTTATGAGCTTTAATAAAGATCACTCTCAGGATTTCCTGTAGTAAAATTGCTCATTATTCACTAAATATTCAATTCTTAAGGAAGAGAAATTGTGAAATTAGAGGTGTATGGATATACTTGGGGAGAATTCCAGCAGGGTTTATATCATTATAAATGATGCTTCAAAAGGGAAACTCACTGTTTATACTGCATATATGTCTTGTTATTTACAAAAAGCAAGCATTATTCCAGGAACAGATGGTTTGTCAAGGTGGCCATATATGATTTTATTTTCTATTTTCAACATGCCTTCAGTATAACTTTAGCTCCAAAAAGATCTGGTCCTAAGATACATTAAACACTGACAATAGAGTAGAAATTGGTGTTAATTAGTCTGGGCCTCCTCCCAAATCTCTACCAATTAAACAAGTGTTTAGTGCTATTAAGCTTACATGTTATAAATCTTTATCTGCATAACAGTGTTACAAAATGGAAAAGGAGGAAAGCAGGAGAGTATGGAAAAAGTAAAAAAAAAAAAATCTAAAAAAAAAAAAGTAGCTGAAATGTTAAAAAGGAAAGCCAGCTGCTTCCTTTTCTTCCCCTCTAAGTTACCAGCACAAATAGGCATTTTAAAACTCATAAATCTGTGTGAGATTAATATTACGGTTTTTAGGGTTCAAAATAAATTTTACATGTCATGTAAGAGGGCAGACAAAATTGAATTCTCCAAGGGTGATTTCCCTACACAGTCTCATGTATTGGTCATACCACTTGTAACATAAGGGAGTAGAGCTGGGAGGAGGACAGGGCTGGGAGGAGGGAGAAAAGCTTTCTAATCTACTTCAAGATAAAAGTAAAACTTGGAAACTTGCGTGAGAAATAGAATTCTAATGCAGAGCACTGAAATGAACCAGTCAGTAAACACAGAAGAGTTTTACAGTCAGCAAGTGAGGTGTCTGAACAGAGGTTTGTGCTTGGAAGTGTTGGCTCAGACCAGTGAGCATCCAGTTCAGCCTCATCTCTCCTTGTGCTCATTCCAGGTGCTTCAAAAAAAGACACTAACAAATGGCCTCTGTTCCCCACATCTATTTCATTTCTAAAATCACTTATGACTAACCTACTGCTGAGATAAAATGCTTATTTACAGGTATTTAAATATCTATACAAATGTTTACAGGAAAAAAATCAATCATAATATATTTCTGAGCAGAAGCAAAGTGTCTTTTTTTAAGAATAACTCTTCACAACTCTACAAGTACATCCAAACCCAGGGATTCCACAGCCTCTCTAGAGCCTTGCTCTGGGGTGTGTGCAACCTCTTTGTCAATAATGTTTTCCAAGTGTCTGCAAAGAATTTCCTGTGTTTCCATTATCCCTTCATTGCACTTCCAGGGAGTCTGGCTCCATCCTTGTGTGCATTTAGCTGGTTAATGAAGTACCAGCTTGATCCTCCAAACAGGCTCGGTTCTCCCTGCACCTCCTCGTGCCTCAGGCAGCAGCAAGTGCAGGGAGAGATCCAGAGCAAGCCCCCACCCAACTCCCTGCCGAGGTCAAGCACTGGGTAAGGGGAACATAAAACCAGCTCGTGCTCCTCCTCCACTCTGGCACAGCCACTGGAATTCCAGTGTTTTTTTCCTTTTGCAGGCAAGGTAATCAGTTAGGGATAGGAAGTCTTGATAAAGATGACAGATGCATTTCCAGAGCAGGAGCAGTGGCAAAGGCAGCAGGGGTAGAATGTGACAAATTGCATTATGGTAACAGCAGCTCTCACGAGCTTTGATTAGTCTGCACTGGCTTCTCTGCCAGATACATCATGGCCAGAACTGGTCAGAGGGTAAATTTGTATGAGAACAGGAAATAATTGCCTAACAATAACAACATAATGGTCACCTCAGTTTTTAAAGATGATGAAACATCCCCATCCAGCTGGAGAGAAGATAATTTTTGGCGAACGTTCAGGAAGCAAATGTTGGTTATGCTGGACCAGCAGAGAGAGGACGAACAGCCAATCTAATCACTGGCAGCTCTTCTCCTCACACATCTAATAAAGGGACATTTTGCACATGGCATATTTTTGATAAACTGGAGGTGAAAATGCAAGACAGGAATTTGCTAAAGGAACAGGAAAAAGTGTGCTTTGCATATTCCCTTTTAATTTGTGTAGGAAAATAAATAGAGGAAAGGTGAGGAGGATTCTAAGCATATCCAAGTGATTTGCAGCTGGGGTGTGAAGAGCACATATATCATCCTAATTGTTGCTTAGTCTTGAGTACTTCACAAGTAAAACATCTGTGTTTAGACAGCACAGGCCTGGATAGACCATTCCAACATGCTTGGGATTCCTGCCCTGCTGTGGGAAAGATCAAAGCACCTGTGTGTGTCCCTGGGACACAGGTGACACCAGCAGGTTCAGTGATCCTCCAGCAAGGACCTGCTCTGTGGGACCTGCCTCCCAACCAGGCTGTGTCTGGCCTGGTGCTGCCATGGGAATCCCCTCATCTGCAACAGAGTGAAAACAAATGCAGCCCTTGCAATTCACCTGTGGTTTTGTGGCTGTTCCCGAGTCCTGCCCGTGTCAGCTCACACATTCAGTGATAAAATACCTGCCAAAGCTCTTGTTTGTGTGCAGGAGCACAGGAGAAGCCACCTCCTGCATGGACAGGTTCATATCTGGATGAGCAAACAGAGCAGGGGTAAAGAGGCATTTAAATGACCAATGCAATAACGCAACCAAGATTCCACACTCACTCAAGTCCACAGCAAGAATTTTTTGGGGGAACTGAAAGGATAAACTCAAAAAGCCTTTCTGAGGACACTAAAACCCCAGAGGGCCCTCCTGTGGGGTAATGTTCATCCCACCTCAAGGTCTGCTCCGACTGAGGAACACACTCAGCACTGCCCACAGGAGCAGGCCAGAGCAGCACCACTGGAACCTGCTCTGGGATCCCTGCCCTCTCACGAGTCAGAGAATCATTTACTTTCAAGTCAGGGAGTCTAATGCACAGTTCAGTGGATAAGCAGAAAGACAAGGACAGCCGGAAAGGTCACTGCAATAATTAAAACTTACACCTCATGAATTACAGAGTGACTTTCTTCTCCATTTCTTGAAATGACATGCACTTGTTGGTACGAATAGTGGGGAAACTGTGGGGAAGAAGGCCAGCTCATCACCCCACGCAGACCCAGGGGTCAGTGGAGCTTCAGGGAACCCCATGTATCTGCACACTGCAGTGGAGCTGCGCTGGGTGAGCCTGGGCCCTTCCCAGGCTGCCAGGAGCATGGCTCGGCACCAGCCACAGGTCCTGGAGGGCACAGCTCCAGGCTGGAGCCCAGCAGGGGCTGTCAGAGCCCCCAGGAGCTGCAGGGACTCTGCCCCAGCAGTGCAGCCCCTGCTGCTCTGCCAGGGCTGGGGCTCACCCTGCCTCCTCACAGCTGGGCAGCACTGCATCCTCTCTGGGACACAAGGTGTCCCCAGGGTGTCCCCAGCCTGGCTGAGGGTCCCCCCGCTGCCAGGGCCTGCCAGGGACACCCGAGCAGCTGGCAATGCCCAAGCCCCTGCCTCCAGTGCACCATGAAATGTGACAGCAATAACAGCAGCCCGCAGTGCCTTCACTACACAGCCAACACGTGCCCAAAAAACAAACATAAATCCCAGAAAGACCTGTCAAAGCATCAGAAAAGGTTGTTTTCTTGCCTGACCTACCTGGTACAGGTACCCACCACGTGCCAGGCCTCCAAGATGCAGCCCCTTCTCAGCTTTCACAAAAACACCACCTCAGTACACGTGTTTTTGTCCTTGGTACTGCAATCCTTTTCACAAAGCTGACAGCCAAGCACAACATCCACAGAAAAAAAGACACCTCGGGAGAGGGGTGGGAAAGCTGGTGTGGAAACCTTGTGAATACAGCCTACAATAAATCTAATCTTACATATCACAAACCATGCACAATTAAAAGGGGTAATAAGGAACTGCAGCTGCAGGATTATTTGTGCTTAGTATTTATCACAGGATGATATCAAGCTCATAAAAGACTGGGTTTATGAGAGCAACACTGTAAATATTTTTTTCTATCAGTTCTTCAACACTGAACAACAAAAATCAGCTTAAGTAAATATCAACACATATTCTTAAAAAAAAAAAAAGGCAGTTTGAAACCCTCAGTTTTTAGATAATTGTCTTAAAAATGTCTCTTCTCCTTCCAATTCTGTCAGGTTACCATGGGATTTACCAGGACTCATAATTTATGGAGATGTTTTCATTCTGTGTGTGAAAGCATGCATGTAAATACATTCTTGTCACATTAAATTCTAATTGCTAAGTCCAGAAGTGAATTTAGGAGAATACTTAAATACAATCAGTGTATTTCTCAACTGATTTTCAAAACCAAATTATTCTTTTTGAAAAGGGTAGACAACACTCTTTTAGGCCACTGAGGGCCAAAAATTCCACTGTTGTTTCAAAACCCTAGTTTTGCAACTGAAAAATTTCAGTTATGAAGCATTTTTTGTTTGTTTGTGTGTTTTGTTCAATCACCAAAGGAAGAAACAGTTTGACCCGTTGTACTGAAAATATGTTAATATCAAACCTATTAGTTCCAAGCAGTGAGGGCAAATTCAAGAATTAAGATTAAGAACAGGTTCTTAATCCCAACTGCAGTTAAACTGGCTCATCAATTTAATAACATTCCAGCCTCAAAATGAGCAAATTAGGAAGGTTTCTCTTTTTATTTATCTTTTTTACTTTTTTTTTCCTGCTCTGCTCACTATAAATACTTTTAAATATTGTGAAGGCTGAAGTTTATTCACACTGATGCATCTTGGGTTAACAATGAGAACACAGCACCCCGATTTCAACAAAGCATCTTCCCAGAAAGAGCTTTTCCTCAACCAGCACTGCTGTATTATTCTAGAATCTCATAAACAAAAAATGCTTTGGAGATATAACAGCATGTTCCTCTATAGAAAATGCAGCTGGAAAACTGGCATCACAAGCACAAAAGAGAAAGAAAAACCTTTCTGTCAGCACTGGAAACTGGCACAGCCCTCTGCCATGAAATTCCCAAGGATCCTTTAGGAATTACTCTGAAAGTCTGAATGGTCAAGAAACTATTAGAGTATGGATTAGAGATCATACAGAGTATTAAATACTCAGCATGGCCCCTGCTGACCAAGGGAATGTTTATTCTCTTCTAGGCATGTTAGCAGCTAATCTCAAAATATGAGCAACACCCTCCACCTCCTCTTGTCTTGAATGAAAGGCAAAGCCTACTTGAATTACTCTCTATCACTCTGTATAATATTCCTGTGGATTGATTTGGGAAGTGCTGAAAGAGATGAACAAGTGCACTGTAATCCCACTTGGACACTGGGCACACTGAGCTCAAATATCCATGCAATTCTCATGGCTATCCCATATATTTAGGAACACAGTCAAACTGCAAGCCCATGTCACGTGCACAGTTAAGTTCTCTTCTTGATTAACTTAAAGAGGGCCCCTAATCTGTGTCTGATTTCTCTATGTTCAACTTCAATTTAAGTCAATCTGCCAGTTTATTACTTTCTCTGTACTCTTTCTTTCATCATATAAATGATATCTTAGAAAACAAAAACAAACAAACAAACAAATCAACCAAACCCAAAGAAACACCCTAACTCACAACTGATTTAGGATTTCCAACTCCCATCTTTTAAAAGAACAACATTTACATTTTGACAAGAAGTAAAAGCACCAGCAAACAGAAGCTTACTAGGACACATGGAGCATGTAAATCATGGTCACTCATGGCTCAGAGGTTTCCAAGTATTTATTCAGTATTTGCAAGAAGGCAATTATTGTCACTTCCCTATATCCAAAACAACTGTCTTCTAAAATGCCTTTTTTCTTATGACTTCACTGTGAGGTCTTCTGTGAGGTGTGTAGGCAGCACCTCAGCTGTGTCCCTGAGTTATTATTAATCAAACAAATCATCTCTCTCCATGAACAAACAGTTAATTTGCTCTGATGGAGATGGCTGTTTCATTACTTTGGCTTTCCTCTATACAACGTGCCATCAGCCACATCCTTCCACTGACTGACCCACTGCCACAATGGTGAATTTAACCCTTGTAATTGTATTGGCCTGTAGGAGAAGTTCAGATATTCTGATTTGTCCTATTAGTCCCACTGGTACTGATCTTCCAAGACTTGATGACATATTTGTAAGCAATATTAAATGTCCTTCAGTCAAATTCCACTGTGCAGTCATCCCTGCTCTCTTGCCCCCTGTCACATCCAGCCACTAGCAGATGAGAGAAGTTCCCTGATCTATCAAATCCACCAGCTCTCAAATTAAGACAATGAAGGGCTTTGACAGAACTCTGTCTACATCTTTCAGAAAATATTCATGTGCTGCACTGATGGCCAAGCAAATTAAGTCTTTGAGAAGCAGATGAAAAATTCTGAAGTCCTCACACTGCACTATAGAAAAAAGGAATCATTGAAAATAATGGCTTCATTTTTAGGAAAAAGAAACTCCTCATCAAGATGGGATTACTTTTGAAACTTGTAAAACTGATGTCTTCCACACACTTGCTTGTACAGCCTTAAAAGCCAAGTGATACATCACAACAAGCAGCCCAGAGCTGGAGTTAAACTGGGTTTTGTCTTTCACATGTTGGGTTTGATTTTCTCATGAATGTGCATAGAAAGGCCACGTGTGAAGGCATTAAAATGAAACCATTGCATGTTTTTAAACCTGATGCTCAAAACCAGAACTTCTCTAATGCTACTGTTTTCATTTTAAAACTGAAATAAATACAAATATGCACCTTTAAAAGCTTTGAAGATCAATAAATTATCAAAAAAAAAGAGAGATGAAAATGAGGAATGGAAGGATTTACCTTGTTTCATCAAATTATCCTTAAACAAGCACAGATGGATTGAAAATGTCTTGTAAATACCCCACATATTTAGGTTAGACTTTTGCTATATAATAGTCTCTATTAGAAATACAATTCTACTGCATTTCACTTTCACTGGAAACAGCCCCAGCTGCAGCACATGCAGCAGATTCTTCTCTACAGAGAGGAGTCATGGATTTACATTCAAAATATACTGAAAACATACTTGAGACGTGGGAATCTTCTGAAGCACCTGTCAGGGCCAGAAATTCAAATCTGCTATCTGTAGCTGAAGAAACAATTTAGCCTTTCTGCACCTCTGGAATAACATTTGCTAAGAAATTAATATTTTCTCTGAAATGCCTCAAAATGAAAATAATAAGCAGTAACAAAACAGATATTGATTTTTATTTTTTTATTTCTAATCTCAGTGAGACCATCTTCAAACTCTGATTTAACCACAGTTAGACCAGTCTCCATAGCAGACACTCCTGGAGTCACTAGCAAAAAACATGTTTTTGCAAAACTCAACTGGTTTTCTGAACCAACTTTCCCCCACACACACCCCCTCCAACTTTTGAATATCCTGGCTGTCTGTAACTTACTGCCTTAATATTCATCACAATACTCTAAGTCCTGGGAAATAGAATTTAAACCTTATAACCTGGTACAACCCATACAATTTTCCTGGGTTTAAAGAACAAAATGTGTAGGCAGTTGCAATAAAAGCCTATATAAAACAGAATAAGCCAACTCAAGAATTAGGTAACCACCAGACACCTTCTAGCCATGTTTTAAATGAGTAAAAGAATAGTTCTAACTCTAGTTTACAACTACTTCAGCCTCAAGGATTCTTTAAAAAACAAAACAAAACAACACAAAAGATTTTTGTACATGAATAGGAACAAAGCAACACACTGCAAAATAATGTGATGTCTGTGAAACAAAAGGTGGGCATTGAACACAGGTTGGACTCTGTGATCTTGGAGGTATTTTCCAACCTTAGTGATTCTACGAATACAAAAAGCATGTAAAAAAGAATGGGCTATTCATTAGCTCATCCATATCTTGCAATTCAAATGTATTGAGAGGTAAACTGTGCCATCCTCTAACAGAAAAGAATGGGGAGGGAAAATATGTTAAAAATCATTATGCATTTTTCAAAATTCATAATTGTACCACAGTCTGATATTGTGAAAGCTGGCATGAAAAGTGAAATGGAAAGTGTTGATAACAAAGCTGTGAGATGAGGCTATTTTTGGTAGCATTTGGGTTTGTTGGGTTTTTTGCTAATATTTTTTGTTGAAACCCTTAAATAATTGAAGAACAGCTATTTAATACAAATGACAAAAAAGTTTCAGCAATTAGTGGGTTTATGTTGTGCTTCCAAGGAAGGAACAACATTTTACAGTAATTGCCTTGTAAGGTGGTTATTTCCCAAGCTGCAAGTCCAGCCACACCACAGATTTAATAGATGTGCCCGTAATTGTTAAACACATAACTTCTGCCAGTGCTGAATGCCCCAGTCAAACACAGCAGCAAGAGCAGGCAGTGACACAGATGAAATGTGTGAGCTGGAAGGTGAAATGTGCCGTGCATCCTCCCTCCTCTGAGCAGCTGCTGGGGGCTAGAACAGCCTGCCTGGCTCCCAGGGCGTCCTTACCATGGACGTGGCTCGCAAAGGTTTTATGGCTTTGTAAAAGATTTCATGTCCCAATTGAATTGTCACAGTTCCAGGACTTTTCTGACTCCTTGGAAGCCCTGAGAGGCAGCACACTTAAATTTCAAGCCTCCAATCATAATCAGAGAGAGGATTTGATTACAATTCACTTTTGCTACCACAGCAAACCTGACACTGGTTCAGCATTTGAGATGCTCGACCGTGTAAGGGACAATGCTGTTGAATGGCAATAACAACTCAATCAACTTCTCCAGAACAGGGATTCAGCTATTGAGGGCAAGCCCAGGACTGAAAACATTTAGCTCACACTGTTCTCCAGTGGTTACCTAGTGCTACCCACTGGCTGCTTATAATGCTGTCAGACCCAAAAAAAAAAAGAAAAAAAGCAATTAACACAGTGTTTGTTGCCATTAGTGTGCTTTTTGTTTCATGGAATTTCTCGGTTTAATATCTTCACTTTATCAATTGTAATTTATGCAGTGCTTCCCTCAGTTTCAAGGCTTTCTTTGTCTGGTTCACACCAGGTAGCAACAGTCCCTCTAGAGTTTACAGTTTGGGGATTTCAATGAGTTCTGTCCACCTGCTTTTCCACACAATGATTTTAATGGTTTTGCAGGAGCTCACCCCTAGGAATCACATCACACAGAACCTCTGGTCGTCCAAATCTTCACAGACCGGAAAGAGTGGACTCAAAGGTATAATTGTCCATATTGCATGGATACAAGCATTGCTGAGGAATCTGCACATACTCTTCACCTGCTTTTAGAATGTCACGCCAGCTCCTCTCTGCTGGACTGCTGAACCACCTCTGAAATGGGTGGGATTTGATCTTCCCAAAACAAGTCACATGCAGAAGCCCAGGAGAGCAGGAAGAGGGAGGAGAAGAAAAAAGAAGTCACAATACCCACAAAATAAATCTCACAGTTTGCAGTAAACACACCAGACAAACTGTCCACAACAGTGGAACAAAGAAGCAGGCTCTGGAGTTTATAGTAACAGCCGCAGCAATTAATAAGACATACAGCACAGGGTCAAATCCATTCTGCCATCTTTGTGATCTGTCCCCAAGTGGAACCTGTGCATGTTTGCCATGTTCATCAGCATTAAGATTGCTACTCCAAGCCAAGTCTGATTTTACTGGCTCCTGTTTGTTCCAATGCTAAAAATCTAGCACCGTTGCTATTTAAAACTTCTCATAATAATACCAAAACCTCCAAACAGAAAACACAAAACCACATAGTACTAGAAATTTTGCCTAACCTTAGTGCCTTCAGGGCAATTAACATCCTATGTTATGCTTATAAATTAATTTTCATAATTGTTTTCAAGTTATTACATTTATCAAAAATGCTGCATATAGCAGGTTATACTGTAAGAGTGGCAGGAGAGTTAGTTCTCTGAAGCATATTTAAGATCTGATCCAGAAAAAAGTATAATACACTTCCACTTAAGGTGAACATCAATATCATGAGCAGAGGAAAAGAATATTGTTTCTCTTTTAAATTCCTAGATAATTTCAGGGGGCTTTCTATAGGCTTCTCTTCTTTACATCCTCAAATCCCCTGTAGTGACAATGCCTCCAGAAAAAGGGAGGTTTGTATCCAGTGCAATCTGTCACAGCATTTTACAAACAGTATCTGAATTATTTCCAATCACCAAGATCAGTTTGTTGGGCTTGATGGCGAGCCACGGGCAAGTGGCAGGTGAGCACCTCCAAGCAAGGCAAGAGCTGGCTCGAGGCTGCAGGTGCAAATGCTGTCCCTTGGGTTGGCACAGTGATGTTTGTACCTGGAGTCCTCCTGTCACCACCAGGAACTGCTCCTGCACCTCCTTCTCCTCTGCTTACACATCCACACGTGCATGTGATCTTTTGCAAATCCACATCTTTCTTTCCCATGGCAGCTGGGTTATCAGTAATAAACAGTTATCTGCAGACAGATGAGGATTTTCCCAGTAGCCTCCACCTCAGGAACCATGAGGCGACTGCTTTTTTGTATTTATTCCTGTGGTAACGAGAGCCTCACATGAAAATCCCTCACACTGTGAGCAATACAAACCCCAGAGAAGGCATAAGAGAGATGATTTGGTTTCAAGAGAGAAAAGCTGCTTTGTGGGAGCTCCTGTAGGACTTCCCACTTCATGAGTCACACAGCAGTCACAGGGACTTGTCACAGAATTTACTTCTTCAAGCACCAAAGGACGACTGTCTTTAAATCTGACATGTTAAATGCACTACATCTTCTCTTCAAAAGCAGCTATATTCTGTAACACCTACACATCCAGAATAAATTAGCTTTCTTATTCAGTGGTGTCAACAATGGTAAGCCCCAGAGAATAGGGGAGAAAGAGTAATGCTAGCCTATGCCAAAATACTTATAATTACACCTCCTTTCAGATGCCTCCCTTGTTGAAACCCTGTTTAGTGCTACATGAAATAACACATAGTCTCTAATTTATGAGCAATAATTTGGAAATTGCCCTCAATTTTTACCTCCTATTCATTGCAGCAGTGTTCAACAATGCTATATAAAGGAGGAAGATATATTGATATATTATCCCTTAAACTTTTCTCTGCACACAGCTCTCTGCTGAACACCAGAGAAGAATCTAATCTAAGGTCAAAGAGGTGACTCTGCTGTGAGATATTTATCTGCTGCCCACCCCCCTGAGATGTCAACAGAAGTAGCTGATCGTGTCAGTTGTGACACTTTTTCTGTAGCGGGCATTTGCCCATTACCAGGTGGAGAGAAAACCTCAGCTCATTTCATACATGAAACTGGAGAGCTGTCATCTGGTAACAGATTTTTATTACTACCAGGAGTGTATTTGAATTCAAAGTAATGACCTGGAAGTACAAAATTCCATATTCTGTAATCCCACAAGCCGTGCAATTCTCCCTCTTCAGTTACTGCTGAATATCTCTATAGCTTCCTCTGCTGCTCCTGATTTAATATAATGCTATCAACAAACCTCCTTAGTGAACAGGGTCATGGCAAGATTTACAGTGCTTTTTCACAGGCCTGCAGGTGAATTTATTTTACCCAATATATCCATTTAGATCCATTTTCCTCAGAACATTATTCTTCAAAGACAACTTAGCGAGTTCTTCAGCATCAGATAAAAGTCAAGCTAAGTGGTGCAAAGATGACAAGGTGTCCTGCATGACCTTAATCAGAAGTTTAAGTGCCGGATAAAAGTGAGAACTGAACCGAGAGCCACTACCCCAACTGTCTTTTTTTTTTAACGTCAAGGAGACAAATGTTGCTGTTCAGACACATTATTTTTTTTTTTTCTCCAGACTGACACCCACAGCTCGTGGATTGCATTCAGCAGGCAAGGATTGGAGCAATATTCTAAGAAAAGCAGTGTCACTCACCAAACCTCAACGCACTATGTGAGAAAGCTCAAGGCGTCCTGTAATGACAATGGACAGCACATTAATATGAAAATATTGGAATTTTTATCAGTAGGTTTTGTACACAGTGTGCTACTGATCCAGCCCGAGCAAGTCCTCACTGCCCTTCCCCTTCTGCTCCGTACATTCCAACCCCGTCAGGTGTGGTGTCACACACACACAGGCATGGCTCTGGCACAACCAGAACTTCCAAACTGCCACAAAGATGTGGGGAGAACCCAAAGCAGCTTTCCAGTGTCTGTAAGAGAGCTGGAGAGGCACCTCTGGCACGGGCACGGCGTGACAGGCCAAGGGGGAATGGATTCCCACTGCCAGAGGGCAGGGCTGGATGGGATATTGGGAAGGAATTGTTCCCTGTGAGGGTGGGCAGGCCCTGGCACAGGGTGCCCAGAGCAGCTGTGGCTGCCCCTGGATCCCTGGCAGTGCCCAAGGCCAGGCTGGATGGGCTTGGAGCAGCCTGGGACAGTGGGAGGTGTGGAGTGAGACCCTAAAGGTCCCTCCCAACCCACACCATCCTGTGATTCCATGACTCTGTGATTTAACTCTAATCAAACCCTTGCATACTAGCTGTGAGCTAATTAAAGTAATCTGGTTTCAGAAAGCTTTTCTTCGGAATATTTGGCCTCTGGCTTTACAGTTGCAGACAAAACATCAAATAATGAAATTCTTCTTTCCATGCACACTCAACATACAACAGAACTGATTAGCTTTCAATATTACAGAATCAAACTGCTTGAAGTTCCAACATCTTATATTGAAAATAAAAACAAGCTGCTGAAAAATAGCATAAATTTTGGCACCATATCGACCCAATTAAACCTCCATTTCAGTAGAATTCAAAAAACAGCCAAAAATAATCTAATTGGACAATACTAAAACTGGACTTGTTATTCTGTGTGGTGGAGAGAATGACATTAAAATGGATTTAAAAGACCCATATAGCTAAACAAGGTTAAAAAGCTTTACAACCAAAGCAGAGATAAAGAGAAACCACAGAAACACACAGCTTGAAGAGTGCCCTGACTCTGTGGTTCTGTGGAGGCACTGAGGGGAGGAAATCCCTGAGCAGCACTTTCAGGAATGGCAGAAGGTAAAGAAAACTCTTCAGCCAGCCACAGAGGGATGCAGCACTACCGAGGGATGCTGGACCCTTCAGCCTCTGGATAGAACAACTCCAAACTTCCCTGACTCCCAAACTTCTGGAGGCTTTAAACGTGGATGGAAACCAGTCCTGCTAGAAGGGAACAGCCAAACACAAACTTTATGCATATTCATAAAGTGAAACTGACTTTTGGAGCTGCTGGTAGCTGAAACAAAGATAAAAGAATTGTGAGAGTAAGGAAGAAATTTCACACGGATGAAATAAAACTGACTGATGTGACAGCTTTGATCATTGTTCAGAAGCTGGAAAACAAAACTGCCCGTGAACCTCTGCAGAGACACGGGTGTGCCAAGACCTGGCACAGAGAAGTTTTCTTGGGGAACACAAATAGGCAGGAAGGAAAGAAGTAAAAGAGGACATGGAGGTGGCTGGAGTAATTCTGGGGGGCAAAAAAAAAAAAAAGCACTATTTGTGAGGAAACCAGAGGGTTTTATCCAAAAAACTCATCTGAATGTTCTTGATCAACTAAGTCTACCAGCAACAGAGTTCTGTCCTGAGTGTAAAATTGTATTCAGGTGAAAGATTGTTTATTAAACATTAATAAAAAACCCTGAGTAATTAAATCCTTTTCATTTTTAACAACAGATAATCAGCTGCAGAGAACTTTTAACCTTTTTCACTTAACTTTGGTAATATAAGAAGCTGAAATGTACTGCAACAGGCTTCTTTCATCTATACATATATATGTATTTACATGTCTACATGCATATGTTTGTAGGAAATTTGTATGCTAATCAATATTTATCATTCTGTAGTAACTGAAAAACTACCCTGACAGTAGATACACAAGAGAAATCAAACTGAACAATGCAGAGATGAGATGAGATACCTGCTCTGTTTTGAGCAATTCCTATTTGTTAGCTTATTTAACAATGATTGAACATTTTGGGAACAGTTGCCTTGGTAAAGACTCAATATCCTCAGCCTTTCACCAGCGTGCAAGGGCAACAGTGTTCATCCCTCCAGATCTCTCCCCAGTGATATGTCAGAAATTATATTCCTGATGTTCACGAATTTATATAAAACACAGAGGGAAAAGGAAACAGAAACACTCAGAAAAGCTACTCAGATAAAAGGGGAGCCTTTTTCTAGTTGATAAATGCATTCACCAGCACATTTCTTTATGTAATCTCTCTTCAGACAGTCAAAGGAAGCCTCTGCAGAATTTATTTTTTTTTAAATAGATGAAACATGAATCATTTTATCTTTAAATTACATAACATGAATGCAAATTAATCAGTATCCTTAGACAACTGCTAAGTTGATAAAGTGGCTCTTAAATTCAGAAGATACCAGAACTGTTGAGCAGTTCTTTGTTACATTGGCTGTAACCCTTAATATTTCTCCAAACCAGCATGAGAAAAGCAGGAGACATTAATATCCATTAGGGGGAAAGCCTGGTAGGGATGTGCTCGGTGACGCTGTAATCGATAGGTTACCTGCTCAATGGAGGGCATACGTTACTTTTACTCCAAGACAAATACACAGGATGTTTTGTTTCTGTCATCCAGCAGCTCTTTCTCATCCCAGTTTTTGTTGGGCTTTCCTTCCATGGAGTAATGAGCCCAGGACTTTTTCATGACTAAGGGGGGCCTTCATTTTTCAGAAAAATGACTGTCCCTCATCTGACATAATGCACCACTTAAGGATGAAGCAGTGGCATGGAAGGTGCAATAGAAGCAAAAAGCAAGGGGAGAAAAAATAAATTCCAGTTCAGTCCCTGTTTCTTTAGGGAGTAAACTATTAAACTCTATATCCTGACAGAGCAGGAAACTCTGTGCGGGTAGACAGCAAAGTGCTGAGAGAAAACAAGTGCAGCTGGCTGAGAGAGGCCCAGGGGCTGGGGGCAGTGGCAATGTAGACAAAAACCAGTTTTAAGCTGAAGCAAATCAAGAGAGTCTCTAGTAGCAGCCCCCTCCTCCCTTTCCCACTTCTCTCCTTCCTCCCAGAAGGAAAATGTATCTGAGCCCTTCATAACAGCATCAGAGAATTTGAGTGGGGGTTTTTGTGTGAGTACAGAGTCTGGTTTTAGCTGACAGGAACTTTGATGAGGGAAACGCTGACATGGAAATAAAAGGGATCCATAACACCATGTTCTAAAATAACTGAAACTGGAAAGCAAAAAGGGAGAGGGGAGAAGAAAAAAAGAAAAGAGAAGAAAACAGAGGAAAAAAAAACCCAGAGGGCTGAGTGGGGGGAAGGAAGAAAAAATAAAAATGGGTAACATACTACAAAAAGCAAGAGAAGTAACAGATTGACAGAGGAGTGTGTCCACAACAAGTTACATCAATTCCTTGGAATCAGTGCAGAGCATCAAGTTTCACACAATTGTCTGCTAGAAGAAAGGATGAACACCTACATTTGTTAAAGTTCTTCTAAGTAAAAGATCAGATGGGTTAAAGAGGGAAAGCCTGTGTACACGAAAGGTGGAAGAAAAGCAATGGCTGGAAGAGAGAACTATTTGAATTATTGAAAACCAGCTCATTATTTTCTCTTGAATACATGATCTCAGTAATGGTTACCTGACATTAATGACCATCTCTACTATGCAGGCAAAGAGGTGCCTGGCAATCCACTCAAACATTCCAGTTAGTTTCCTTCTATTGCCTTACCCATGCAGGAACTTTGGCTCTACATTTTCTGGAGTGGGAGCTGCTGGGAGAATTCAAATCATTTCTACAGATCTGGAAAAACGTGCTTCCAGCATTCAGTGCTGACCCTCTCCTGCTCAACATCCCTGGTGTAATCATCAGGACCTGCAGGTCTTTTATTGCAGACAGCCACAACCAGCAGCAAGGGTATCTACTGAAAAAAAGCATCCTTAGTGCCTGTTTGTGTCATCCTGAAAAACACAGGTTATCTCTACCCCCATCCCAACCCCTGCATCCTTTTGGTTCACCACCATACCAACTCCTAGTGCTGGAGATGGGATGGTTAAAAGCTCTAACCACAAATCAGTTCTAAAGTCCTAAAATAAGAAGAAAAACCAACAAAGAGCTGGTGGAATATTCCATCATTATCACTGCTTTCCATGAGTATTTGGATTTATGACCAGCATCTGTAGCACAGTACAGACAGTCTCTTGAAACACCTGTAACCTAAAAGGAGAAATTTAAGATGAAGCTTTATGAAGAAAATAAGAGCAACTGCGAGCCACTGGGGAGCAGCATTCCCAAAGTGACACCCACCTCTTGCCAGGAGAGATGCACCCATTCCTCAGACTAGTCCTGCCCACACACATCCAAACTCACCCCCAGGGGGATGCAAATTACTGCTGGATCAGTCCTGATTCGTTAAAGGATTTGCTGATATCCCATCCTAGTGCTCCTTTTTAGATATTCTAAGGGTAGAATGTTATGGTCATGAAAAACAACTGCAAAATTACAGAGAATTTGGAGAAAGCTTGTAAAATAAAGGAGTTTTAGTAAATGTGCGACAGGCTGTGCAATTGTGTACTGCAATGTATTTCAAAAACAAAAATTGTAAGCCAGATGCCAAGCACACAAGAACACAATGCCTTATCCTTCAGCCTCAAAAATGCATTTGATAACAAGGGTTTTACTGGACAAAATGTGTGTCTCCAAGGCTAGATGGAATCCCACAAAAGCAAGCTGACTGAGAGTAGTTCACCAGGTGAAACCCATGAAAACTCTCCCTCCTCACCTGTCTTGGGAGGGTGGACCCCTGGACCACTGGACAGTCTCATCCTCACGTAAAATAAGAGATAATAGAGTCTATAACTAATAGTCTATTACAGTATTACTTTTTCTTCTTAAAGTAACAAACAGAATCACAAATATCTATGTTTAAACCTGGGCATCCAAATACTGTGCTTACTGAAGAGTCAGAGCTGTTCCCAAAGCATTTTTTCCCCCGTGGGTGTCAATCACAATTATCCAGGAATAAATTATACAGTTAAAACATCTTTCACAAGTCTTGTTGTCCACAAGAACTGTGCTGAAAACATTATTTTTCTGTCATTAGATTTTATGTTTTAATATAAACTTAGTGTTACTAAACAGTAGGTTCTGAGGCACAGTTCATTGCAAGTGATGTTGAATTTCATCCTGCCTGACCCAGTGCTGCACGGACAGGTTGGGCTGCACTTCATCTCTCTGGCAATTTCAGCTTTTCTGCCCTCGCTCCTACATGAGCTTTGTAGTTTAGTGTTTGTGGTTAAAGGGTCAGTCATTTTGTGCAGAGCAGGGGTGTTAAACTGGAACTGCTGTCGATTATGGCCATTACCAAGAGGTGCAAGCAGACTCAGGGATACATTTATTACTTTTGTTGGAAGCATCCTAAAAATACAAGCCAAGCCCTCCAGTTCCTGCTCTCAAGAAACCTGGTACTGAAATACACAGGATGATCCCTTGTAGCAAACAGTGAATGCAGTAAAGATCCTCTCAGTGACTGAATGTGCTTTCAATATTATTTTACTCATATTTATTCTTGCTTTTTCTTTCTACTGTCTCCTTTTATATCCTTCCTTCTGTTATTTCTGACTGGAACTCTGAAATTCTCTTTCACACCCTGAACCAATGTTTTGTTTATGGCTCATTGTTTACTGCATTTCTGACTTGCATGTCTTCCAACTGCAAAATCAATTGAGTACTTGGATTTAACATAAAAAGTGAGTGCTAACAGTGCTTTGTTCTGTAGCTAATAACAGTCCCATATTATTACTTTTTATGCCAAATAAAAAATGAGAAACTGCGAACTATGGTACCCACGGCAAAATCGCAGCCTAAAGCACAGAAACAAAACTTAAAAACCCAAATTGCATGTTGAGCACCCCATGGCTGACTTAACTACCCATGGTACTGGGTTTTGTCTACCCATGGTACTGGGTTTTATCTACATGCAGTGGTAATTAATGATACACACTAGGTTTTACTGCAGAGATCATCACTTAACCTTTCACCAGGATATCTACAGAAGAGCACAGCAGAAAAATCAGCTCAAACCCCAGAAGGTTCTAAAGGAGGATCCCAGGGAAACTGCAGCAAGCAAAAATTTAAAGACCAAAGGACTAGGGGGAACAGCACAGTACCCCCTGTACATGTGGAATAACAATCATATTATAAAATGATGGAATTGTCCCCCCCCCAGTGAAGATCTTGTTTGGTTATCATCTTCCATCACTGATGTGAATACAAGCCTGCCTACATTCCTCTTTTTGGGTTTTATTCAAGCAAATGCATCTTTAAGATACTTTGTTTTGATTTGTCATATGTACCTCAAATTGCTGCTTCAATACTCAGAATCAGTTTAGCAACTCTCAGTGCCATAGACTCATTTTGCTTGGAGACACATAAATTAAATAACAAGCTCTATTTTCTTAATACAGCAGCATAATCAGCACTGGACAAAATATTTGTTATTCCTACTGGAAAATTTCCACATGATAATATAGATCTCTTAGATATTAAAGCAAGATACTTGTGCTGCCAATTTTAAAGGTTGAAATACCATCTTTTCACTACAAAATGTGGCAGGAGTAGTCTAGAAGTAGTTAATTCAATGCAGATCCAGTCCTTAGATGTAAGATGATGTTAATAATTACAGGAAAAACTAGATATAGTTGCATTTAAACAAGTGCCACATGAAACACGCTTGACCATCTGGTAAAACTTCTTAGGGTAGGATGCTGGCAGATATTGCATAATCGTCTGCATATGACAGATAATTTTAGCCAAATCTAAATTTAAAAAAAATGTTCTCATACTTCTTAAGAAAAAAAAATTAAACTTTTTTTAAAACTTAATAAATATCTGAAGTTATTTAATATTAATACCATCTGAATTCCATATAAAAACTACAATGTTATAGACACAAAGAAGAAAAACAGTACTTTTCTTTAAACTATTTTCTTTGTTTTTCGAACCACAAATTTTTCTGCCTAGAATTTCTCCTTCAAACATTTTCAAACCAGTGGCTTAGAAAAAGTTAGCACATACAACATTGTTGTGCTACCCAACCACCCTGCAGTACAAGGACTATTTGCTCACATAGCTTAATGATCTGCGATGTGAGAGATTTGGAATTCCTCTGGAAAGGTTTTCTGAAACAGAAGAATATCCACAATTGGTAAAGGCTGTCCTTGCAGAGCAGGTGGTGAAGTTTCCTAATTTATACAGAAATCTATGCAGTCATATCTCATTTAACTGTGTTGATTTACAATTCAGTATTTAAACAGTGCGCGAAAGGAAAAATGCACTACAACAAAATGTTATCAGTGCTGAAGGTCATTCTCTAAATAATACAATGAAACAGGTTTCCTAAAGCTAACTAAAAAAAAAAAAAAAAAAAAAGGAGAAAGAAAAAAACCCCAAAAATTACTTGAAGGTCTAACAAAACAAATATTGTTATTGAAGACAATTGAATCTTATAGTACTTATTCTAAATACAATATGGAATTAAAATTGACTGAAGGGATTTGATTTTCCTTAAATACATTGGAACAGCAGAGAAGGAATAGAAAACCTGTTAAACACAAGTCACCTAAAAAAAAAAAATAAGAAGAACAGCCCCTCAGGACTGGATTATCTGGAAGGACAGCATTTGTTGTCTGTGCAGTCAGCCACACTGGAATGCCACAGCACCTTCAATCGTGCAACTGCCCCAGGGAGTTCATGTTTGAATCACAGTGACTGAGGTGGGAGGAACATCCTGAGGGCTCCCCATCCTGCTCACAGTAGGGTCAACTTCCAGTCTGAAGCAAGTTTTGTTCCCTGTTTTATTCTGGGAGGTTCTGTTGATGCCCAGGGGAGTCCCTGGCCTCGCCCTGCTCCCTGCCCAGCCTGGGTTACAGCTCTGACTCCTTCCTGGCTTCTGCTCTACACCTATAACCCTGTTGTAGTAATATTTTACATTTACTGCAGCAGAAGTAGCTCCTCTTTTGGTAGCTACTCATCCTAAGTAGTGGTTGCAGTCTTTTTAAACAAATGCTGTGTGGATGGAAGCAAATCCATGACCCAACATATTTTTATCTATGACCTAACACGGCTCAGTTTTCAGTTGTTCCACATACTGGTCTAAAACATTACTGAATCACTGCAGAGCTCAAAGGAACTGGCACTTAGCCCACCAAATATAAGCACCTTGATGAGGTAAACTAAGCCTCCAATCCAGTGCCCATGCTAAGTTTCTTTTCACATTCTCTCTTCTATAATTTCACCACACAATTCATTTGCCAGCCTGGTGCTCTGAGTATTACTTTCAAACAAACCACAAGGTCAGGAGCAGTGAGAGCCCCTTAAGGACACTGATTTCTCTGCAGCTCAAGACAGACCACACCTTGTTTCCTCTGAAAGGAAACAATTCTCTTATCAGCTCGTGTTTCTGAGGGGAATATTATCATAAAACCTAATTTGAGAGTGCCATAATGAACCCAGCCCCTTTTTCAGCCCTGCTGCATTCCAAAGGCATCAGCAAGCACTTCTGGCCTAAGAACATCTGAAATAACTGCTGGGGTCTGCTGGATCTAACCCTGGAAAAGTGTTCCAAAGGAATCTGTGCTGGCATTTGTCTTCTGTGAAGTCTCAGAAATGGCCTGAACATTCACTTCCACAAAGAAATGCTGAAACAACCAAGAGATTCGTGTGTTCTCTGCTTTTCAGCATCCAGGAAGGATGGCTGTGATAAAGCACAGATGTACTTCACAGTATCCATCAGGAATCAGATCTATCTCGAGTTTATTCCCAACTTTCCCAGATGGATTTTTGATTGTTATTGTCTGCCTGAAAGGTAAAAGGAAAGTGAAGAATCTGATACTGAAGAATCTCTACAGGGAAAGCATTGCAAACACCATCATAAAGCCTTCAGACAAAATGATAATTTTGTTGCAAAGTGAAATATACAACGGGATGAAACATAAATAACAGATGAAATAAATTAGGGCAGGACAGATTCAAGGAGGGAAAGGAAGCAGAGAGAATATCAGAACTGATGTAACGGGAATGTACCAAATGCCAATGCTGTCCCAGCACTCCACAGGCTGTGCAGGGGGAGAAGAGGGCTGAAAACATGACTCAAACAAAACACGTAGTGTTTTGGTAAAAATATGTAACATGGCTTAAAAGGAATTTTTAAAAGTTTGTGGAAAAATGAGATAAAGAAACTTTCAAAAGAGTCAAGGGTCATGTCCCCAGAAGAATACAATGTAACATCAGCAGCAGAGCTGGCTATTAGTGCAAACAAGTCAGTAAAGAAATTTCAAATTCAGCATCATGAAAGAGTATAATGAAACTCAATCAGTGGAAAGGCAAATAACTCCAAGCAACAGCTTTGGTACTGCAATTTCCCCTTGGATAATTTTACTGCAAAGAACAACTTAATTCCTCCTCATAATGACTACCCATTAGACCAACAGCTATTGCTACTGTCACCTATGAAAACTCTGCTGTGCCAGACAGAATTCCAACAGTATTCCTTACAAACAACACAATCACTTCTTTCTTACCATCACAAACTTAGAGGTATTCACCCCTTCATGAACTACAAAAATTAAGACAACTTCCTACCACATTCAGTCAATCCCCATCATCCCCACACTGTTACCCAAGGAGAACACAGTCCAATCAGACAAACAGCAGGAAATCCTAAGCTGTGGGATGCAACACCAGTATTTCAGTCACCTCGCTACAACCGGTGTGGGTGCAGCCTTTGCACATTCATTAATGATGATTATGTCATTAATGATAATTCTCATTAATGATCACTGCTGCAGCACTGCACAGGCCCATCCTTGGGTACAGTTCATGGCTCATGTCTGTGTCTATCAGTGCTTCAGAACTTTGGGTGCCCCATCAGTGAGTGAGATCTTCATTCCTCTTTGTCCAGGAAGGAAACAATGAGGCAAATATGATCCATTTCCTCCTCCCCTGGTCCAAAACTCTCTGAGGAAAGTGCATCTTTCGGGTACAAACAGTAAGGCAGCTTCACCAGAGAAATCTCAACTCTGCCACTGGTTCTAATTTGGGAGGGTGAGTGTTGTTTGTTTTCTTTTGTTGATGTTTAGAATTTCATTATTGTTTACCACAAAGAAGAGATCAAAAGAAGTATGCACAGTAAGATACTTATTAAGGCAAAAGCTGTATTTTCCCCTTTCCTCCAGCGCACCTTTTGCCAACATAAACACAGCAATTGAGGTATCTGAAACCTTAACAAAAAAAATTACACAGTTTTAATAGTTTTAGGTGGAGGTTACAGATCCAGGTGAAAGCTCCACTTTGTGTTAGTTGACCATGGTCCCTTCCTATCAATGAAACTGTATCTCACAACCTGCAGCTTAGTTTAGGCACAATATTGTTCTGAATAGAGACAGATAAAATCATGACCTAACTGGCAATTTAGATAATGAGAATCAATAAAAAGAAAAATGATGCTGTCATGAATGCATCAGTTGTCAGTGAGTGCATCTGAAAAGGTTCTGCCCAAGACCAACAGGAGAAAAATCACAAAGCCAGGAGTCTCAGCACAGCACGTTTTGACCCTGGGTTATCTTCCTCCTCTGGGCATTCTGCAAGCAGTGCTCAAATTTGTGGCAGTGGCTGTTGCTTATTACATCAGCTTAGCAGTGCCCAGGGTTCCACGGGCAGTTTGCTGGAGACACTTTTTAAATTTATCCCAATGAAACGATGCATAAGCTTGTTCTAGCAGTGATTCATAGCTTTTTAATTTCTACTCTGCTAGTGTCACAAACCTGAGGTTTTCAGCACTTTCAACGTTAGCTCCTGCAGTGTTGGACCTTAAAGCAATTATTCTGATTTAGCAAAGTAGGTCACTGTCACCTCGGTGCCTTCCATTGATTCCACCATCTTGTCTTTTATTTAATGACTGTTATAGTGGAAGGACTCATCATGCTTTCAGTGCAGATTCTCCCACACCAAACTATCTGCAGTACCTGAACTTGTACTTTCCATGAGAACTAAAATTAAAAAAAAAAAATCCCTACTTTGTAAGTGAATGCTGTCATTTGTGTGATCCATCTTTATATCAGGTTTGAGTATCAGTTATGTTTGGGGTAAAATTTCATTTGTACATAAAGTATTTTTCCTTGTTAGGAAAGATAATAAGCTAAAAGGCCACATAAATGCTTTTTACTACAGCAAAAACAAAAAGATCAACACCAAGATGTTGGACTTATTTTGTTCAGTGCACTCAAACTATCAATAGTTCCATTTTCTGTCATAGTTCCAGTATTCCAAACATATTGATTCTTTCCAAAACACTGCACTGATTGATGCCCCTCTTCTAAAACAAAGCTGATTTTACCAGACTGTTTGACTATTGCTCACAAATGCATCTCTAATTAATTTCATGAGGACATCAGCCCACTGATTATGTTGTACCTTTACTGTCACTAGCAAATCAAATACATCAAAACAGATCTCTTCTACAAAGCTGGAACCTCTGTGCTTCCTGAACTCTTGTTGCAGACAGCTGTGGACAGCAGGAAGATTTATTTCACTTGACTAGTGATCAGGGAGTGTGGATGCTGACAGCCTGGACAGAGAGAGAAATCAGCAACTTTCTCAGGCCATCCTTGGAAGTTGTGAGGGAATGCAAAGAAGAGAAATGTAAACAATATCTGCACCTGGTGTTCGTACGTGAGATTCATGATGCTTGTCTTGAGATGTGTTTTCAAGAGGTTGTTGCTGTTCTTTCACCAGTGGGCTGAGGGGTGTCTCTGCTTGTTAACCTGCTGGCCAATGCGAGTCTACCTAACAAACTCATCTATAAAGGTTGGGTTCTTTCTTAATAAAGGTTTTTTAACTTCTTCACCTTCTGATCTATGGAGTCTTTGATTGTTGCTGAGTGAACTCTGCAGCGACACTGGAATGCACAGGGACTGTAACCCAAGGCTGGGTGCCCAGTGTTGTCATTCCACTTGTCTGAGGAGCCACAGGGTTAAAGCCACCTTCTACATCCACCTGTGTCCTCAGCAGCTTTCAAGACTCAAGACATTTCCACGAGGGGTTCAGAACTCAAGCACTTTATAACCTCACAGGGCTCCTCTGCTTCTTTTCACCGCTCCCTTTCACCACAGCCCCAGTTACCCAGAGCATTGTTGCTGTGTCTGATTGTGATGTAGCACACTACAAACATTCAACACCACAGCCACACTGAGCACATTTATGACCTTAACTTTAAATACCTTTCTGGGAAATATCTATCCACCTGTCTCATTAAAATAAAAGTATTAGTTCAGGTTACCCTAACCCGATGCGTTGCCCTTGACACACAGACAAGGACTGGAATTGATGTCATGTTGGCCAGGGCAGGGGTGCCTTTCTCTGGCACAGCATTATTCCTGCAAGCTGCTGAGACTGCTGCAAATGGAACAGGCCCACCCTGCCCTGGCAGTGCCAGAGCCAGACAAATCCTGCTGAGCAGGAGCCTGGCTCCTCAGCCTTCACTTGAGAATTAGCAATGATGATCATCGTGGGAAACACATCGCTTTTGCACCCAGGTGTTTTGGAAATGGTGACCCAGCAAGAAACATTTCCAATTTCCCAATTTTACTTACTAAGGCATACTATAATGCCATGAATGTAAAAATATTTCAAATTACTCAAAAATTATTCAGAACTACATCTTCTCTAAGCAAAGTGACATTTGCACCTGTTTTTTTTCTCCTATAGCTGTTAAAAAAAAAAAAAAGAGAGAAAAAATCTAAAAACAAAGTCAGAAATATATGAAACTATAGAAGATAAAAAAAATTTAATCAAGCATCATCTCAGGGGAAACTAATAATCAGCTGTGAAACAGATTCACCATTAATTTATCTGAATTGACTATATAGCATAATGTTCAAATCTGGGACACAACTGAAACTGGGACAAGTAATCATTATTTAACCTAGATTCTGTAAATTTACCTCAGACCATTTCACTTTTCCTTAACAGCCAATACTCAATGACCTGCCACAAGATGCAGACAGAAAATATTTTGAAAAGCACAATATTTTCTTGGTGGCAATTAGTGCCACCAAGTCTGTCAGAGAAGAAAAACGCAGCAATATCTAGAAAGAGCTTGAACAGAAAGGTTGAGATATAAAAATTTAAACAGCACATAAAGAAAGGACTTCCTGTCAATCTATACCTTGGAAATACAAAGTAATACTCAAAATAATCTTGCAATCGACTAAAGAGTTTATTGGAAAACATCCTCTGCCTATGTGAGAGCAAAAAAGCTACCCCACCACAGCTGAAAAAAATAGATGATGATGATGATGATGATAATAATGGAATCCAATTCTTAGAGAATCACAGACAAAATTCTGGTTCCCAGGCACTTAAGGAGAACCTGACCAGGATTTGGCCATGCTCATTATCTCATATCAGTGCCTCAGAAGATGTGGCAGTGATGTCTAAACTGCAATGTGCAATCACACATACGTAAGGGACCCCTCTCACAGAAACACTGGCAACCACTTTGCCAAGAATCCTTCAACAAAAATGCTCAACACTGTAGATACTTCTAATTACCACAAAGTGCCTTGGGAAGTTTAGCGTCAGCACCAGTCACCAATCACCAGTGTAAGGCTTTTACTGCTTCAGAACAAGTTCTTTTCTGTAGTTTACTAGCAAAACCCCCAAAGTTTTATAGTTTCTGAACACTGCAGGGAGCAGCTGGATATTTTGCATAATTTTTTGTGAGACAGCCAAGCACGAGGCTCTTAAATCTTCCCGGTAGGTAACAACCCCAGTGAGGCAGGGTTGCTGTGTGCTGCTGCTGCCTCTGGGGCAGGTGCCTTCCCTGTGCCCTCGGGGCAGTTCCTGCTGCTCTCCTCCCCTTTCCCTTTCCCCTTTCCCCTTTCCCGACAGCTCTTGTGACCTTGCAGTCACGGTGCATTCGGGGCTCTCTCCTGAAGCGCCCATCAATCATGCAATTAAAGTCTTGTACTCCTGCTTTAGGACTCGAGCCAGGTTCAGACATATGTTGCTTAGGCATTTTACTGAACCATTAATTCAGTGCAGACTTTTGTTTGTCTGATTTCTTTGTCCAGCTATTGCATGTTAACACTTCCTGAGCACAGAACTGGACAATGAAAGCCCTTGACAATGAAGTTTTCCTATTATATTTCCCTTATATTAATCAAAGGCAGAGATTTATCAGCTGGTTTAAAGGTCTGGATGTTAGATCGCTGTTCTGATTCATCTCTGCTTTGATTATGCCCTTGCCCATCAGCTCATAACTAATGTTTATAGTGATTACCATCGGCTGTTCTGCAGCATGGATGCAGAAAGGGCAGGAAGGTTCCTAAGGAAAGGCCAAGCTGCTGCATGGCCACCTCTGGCACCAGCCACATGTCCTGTGACAAATCACATGGCACACCAGAGTGTTGAGTGAAGATCAAGGGTATCACCCACCAAAAGTCCAAAACACAGCGATGAACACACAGGGATTTCACAGCCCCGTTGTCTTTAGAACAGCAGAGCTGAGAGATGATGAAGCAAAGCTCAGACCACACTGAGAGTCAGGCTGGAAACGATGGCAGAGGTCACAGCAGTGGATTTAGGCACAGACAGGTGTCAGAGATGTCACGCTGCAGGGTAAGGCAGCTCAGAGGACAGACAAGACTGTTGTGCAATACTTGTATGCTGAAATGCAGCAAAGGAATCAACATAAAAACCTCTACCAGATCATGACCCGAAATCTGCTTTTTATTACACCAAACCAACCAACAATGATCAGCAAACACCAGCAACTTTCCACAATCTTTTAACAAGCAAGAGAAAAGTGTTGCTTAATACATATCTTCAAACATGACAAAGGCATTTCAAGTCATAATAATAATAATAATAATAATAATAATAATAATAATAATAATAATAACAATAACAATAACAATAACAATAACAATAACAATAACAATAACAATAATAGATATTATTGTTATTATTGTTATTATTATTGCCACCTGCAATTTTCAGATGCAATAAAACAATAATTATTGAAAACAAATGTGTAATCAAACTACTATACTCTAATTTTTAACTGCTTTTTCTTGACCATTACTACACATAATCTGGTACTGCTCTTACATAAAGGGAAATCACTTTTAATTGTGTAGCAGGTGAGCAACACATGACTTTTTCCAATCTGTGCCTTGAAATAAGTTCATGAGCCAACACCGTGGAACAAAGCACCTGAGGAAACCAATCTTTACAACTCTCTGGTATTATCAGTTCTCTATGTGTTTGCATAGCCTTTTTTCCTAAAATTACCACTTTAAAACCTGAGTGTCTGAGCAAAAAAAGAAGGGAAAGCTGCTACATTTACAATGAGGAAGTCACACATAAAATGCTATTTTATGGTTTGTAAAACCAAACCAAACAAACAATCCTGAGTGACTTTACCAAAGGGTGCTGAAGACAAGGACAAAAAGGCTCGCTGGGAATCCAGTTCACACTGGCAGGAAATCAATACTTGAGGCATTGACAAGACATAAACACAATGGAAAACATTCTGACAAAGACAGGGAGCTATAAAGAATCCATGTTTTGTACCTAAACCTCAAAGAACCTTAAGGTTTTCTCCACAGCGACTCGATACAATCCCCCCTTTTTTTCTCACTTTCTGACCTGAAATTTAGAAGCAGCAGCATTAAATGCAGGAATAAATGGCAGGATCAGTGGAACTAAACTTCCAGCTTTGAGATGAGGATGAATTTTGGGTTTGCCTTATCACCATGGTGCAGTCAGATGTCGGAGCTGTGCCGACGTCCACCCCTCCCTCTCCCCTCTCCTGGAGGATTAGAATAACTCAGCAAGGATGGAGAAAGTTCCAGCCCAGCCCTCTGAAGGTGCTGCCCAGGGCCACCTGCCCAGGAGATCTCACCTGCTGCTCAGACTTGTCATCCTCGCTGGATTCCCCACATGGGCATTACAAAAATGCCAGGATCCCATCCGTCAGTGGGGGGCACTCGGGGCTTTATCTTGTTAAAATGTTAATGTGACAGCTTTTTGTCACCTTCTGTTTGCTGCTGAAAGAATGAATTCCACTCTGAAACGCCCTGCAAGGGTTCTTGCTTAAGTTCATCCAGTGCCCACAACTCAACTGCAACGTTACACTGAAACAATTTTTCACACTTATAATAAAATATCCACTCAACCCCATATCTTACTTGATGGCAAATACTGCTGGAAATAGCCTAAAACTCTGCAGATTTAATGACATATTAATGCTAAAACTGAATGGAGCCCAAGAAGAATTTCATGTAGGCACATTGAATCCCAGCCCTCTCCACCTAACCAAGGTGCAGCGATTTTCTTGGGTTTTTATTCATTTAGTATTTTTCTAAGGACATACTTTCCATGACCATAGTCTAACAGGATGTGATGAGACTGCCACAAGCTGAGTTATTGCAGAATCACATTTTCAGAAGACAGAAATGGGTATGGGGTACTTGAAACTAAGCAATAGATGAGAAACAGAAACTGAGTTTTTTAATTTATATATATATATATTGATACAACAATTTCAGTTCTTAAGCATCAATAACTGTACACATCTCTCCGAAAAGATTATATATCCATTTTCTGATGCATCATAAACTGGCAAAAAAAGAACCAAAAAGAGATTTTTCATGAACACGCACACTGGAGTCTTCTTGTCCTAAATATGGGCAGTTTGGGGGTATATGCAGTTTTATGTCTGTGTGTGCATGCTGCTTCTTTCCTTTATTCTAGGAAGGGGTATCAGAAAGGATCAATAAGGACCCTGCTTTCTGGAAAAACTGTGACTGGAATTATTTATTTCCCTTATGAGCAGCTATGTCTGAAAATTAGAAACCTGTCAAATAATGAACATTTCTAAGAGTATCATCAGAAATATATATATCATTCCTCTTACAATTTACTCTGCTTTTGCAAAGCTGCTGCTCAGTTTGGCTGATGGCAAGCCCGCTTGACTCTCCATGAAAGTGCCTTTAATAGTACCTACAATTAGCATGGGCTTATCTAATTAATAGAGAATATGGCGTTATTGCACAGCAATCCCTGACAAATTGATCATTATCAATAGCTAACGACTACTTTGTTAACTAATTGCCCCGGGGCAAAAGCGTGTTTGGGGAGAGACGCACTCTGTAAGGAAAAGCAGCAGCGATTGGGAGCCATAACGTTTGTGCTGGGAGGCGCTCCCGGGTTGTAAATCCCCCAAGTGCTGCTGCTCAGGACGGCGGCTCCCCGGGGTGGGATCGATTGCCTGTGCGGACACCGCGGAGCCCGTGGGGAGCGCACGGGCCGCAGCAGCGCCAGGGAGGAACGCAGCCCAGGACACGCGGAGAGTTAGGGGCACGGGAGAGCTTTCCCAGGAGAAACAACCCCATTGCACCCCTAAAGAGTCTCGAGAAGGAGCGAGACTTAAGCACAACCTGCGGCGTGGAACTGTTGAATATATTCCCTTTAGATTTTTGTGAATCCCGTTAAACTGCTCCGCGGAGCCGGGATGCCACGCGTGGGTTTGGATTTTGGTTCAGCATCTCCGGGAAGCCGTGCCGGGGACGCTGCCAGGCGACTCCGATGACATCCCCGGATCCCAGCGGGGACAAAGGCAGCAGCGGACCCCAGAGCACCGTGCCGGGAGCATCAGGGAGCTGCAGGACTCTTGAATCCCAAACTTCAGCGAGCTCAGGTTTGTGCGACTCACCCGGCCAAGGGCGGTGCCCGCTGGGACTTCATCTCCCAGGAGCAGATCCCAGACCTCTGGGCTCCCTGAAGCCCTGGATACGTTCGAATCGTCGCCTGATTATCGCATATAAGATTGCAGATCCCAGACCTCGGGGCCTTCTGAAGCCCTGGATACGTTCGAATCGTCGCCTGATTATCGCATATAAGATTACACTTCAAGCACATTTTTCTCCTTTAAGTGGCCACATCTGCATTCCCCGCATGGAATCATTACCACATCTCCTGCCTCCCTCCACAGCCTCATTAAACATACACCACAACTTTCGGTTTGCCCACCCAGGGCTTCTCTATTCCTCTCAAATGAAAGAGCAATTTTGAAGAATGCCAGAACTACTGATCTGCCCTTCTTTTGTGGGTTTTCAAATGTTCAAACACCCCTGCTTCAAAAAGGACAAAGTTTGCTGGTTTGATTATCCTGTACTACACTGCAAGAAGATAGCGACTTGAAGAAAGAACTAGCATATAAAAAGGAAGAAAAAGAGATGAAATTTGCTCCTGTGGAAGGAGTACAGACTACGAAGAAAAGGGATGAAAAGCACAGAAATAACAAGATGGGCAAGAAGAGATACCAAGAGTTATACTAGAGATGAACAATACAACTCTGAGTGAGTTTTTAGGGGGTAATAAATGCATTACACAATATAGGATCCTATATAAAATATAAGGCCTGGGAAAGGAAGGCACAAATGTTTAGCTGGGACCTGGCTGGTTAGAGGCACGTGTTTTTACATCTAATACCAGAGATGTTAATGTATGACCCCTGAAATAAACTGCTTTTTCAACAGTGATTAATGTTAGCAATGCAAATACTGTAATTAAAATATATATCAGCTTTTGTCTTCCTCTTTGCTGTGATGTCAGTCCTGGCCCAAGTGTCACACTGTCATTTGTATCTCTTCAGTCCACTCCTGTTACCAGCCATATGCTTCTGTGCATCAAACCAGCGACTCAGAAATGATAGCCCAACACCAGGAATGTTTTACAGCCAGGATTCCTGCTTACCAGAGTACTTTAAAGGCATCACATGCTCATCAGAACAGTGCCAAAAGAACAATAAGCACCTGCTGAGGCAGAATGGGAAGTGCCGTGTCAAATATTTAAGCACCTGCACATTATGTTCAATTTCTTTCAAAATATAATTGCCGGGGAATTTTGAGAGAAGAGACAACTCCCATAGCTGGTGCCAGAGAGGAAAGGATGCAAAACACAGACTCATTCCCCCATAGCTGCATTGCTTCTTGTTTGACCCAGATTGTGAATCTTGATCTCTGAATCCTCTCCTGTCACCCCTGTTTCCACTGAGCACCTCAGACCTGCCAGGATATTCCCTGCAAGTGCCTGATTCATTTGTCCAACACTCTCACAAACATCATAGCTGTCGAACCATGTCACTTACTGCATTTGTTTTCCAAGGCTTTCTTTCAAAGTTTTGTTGCCCTGTTTCTTGCATCCTGAGATGTGTAACCGGCACTGTCAGCACTGTGGAAAAAAGAGCATATGGACATCCCAGAGTAAACCCTTCCAATAGAAGCACTCCTGGGGATGGAAAGCACCTCTCAAGTGCAGGAGATTTCAAACTTGTGAATTCTGTTAAAAATATGCCACATTCAAACTTTACCACAGGAACTACTCCTTCATGCAGAGAGGGCTATGTTTCAAGTCTCCAAAATTGCAAATTGAATGTTAGTATTAGAATTTAATTCTATTAACTCCGGGAGGCAATAGGAACACTGAGGGGAAGAGAAAGAAGGAGCTGATGTCAAGTGCATGAGAGAAAATTAAGACATGCAGGAGTAGGAACAGTTAATTCAGAGCTCTGTCAATAAGAAGGCATACAGTGTGACCATAGGAAGTAACAACAGGCAAACAGGAATTAGGATGTAACAGGAAGAAATTAAAATGTCTCCTTCTCATCTCAGAGACAGTTCTGGCTCTCCTGTAGATCTCTGGCCAGCAAAGATGGAAGAGAAGGACATTTTGTTATGGCAGACATTACAAATGTGAAACCCAAGTTTAGATTAGCACCTACTCTGAGTATGTGGATGGTCAAGAGAAGCCCCAGCCCTGCGCAGTGTGTCCTGCAGCATTCCCAGGCGCGCTCTCTCTCTCTCTCTCTCTCTGTCTCTATCTCTCTCTCTCTCTCTCCTGGGACAGACACACACCTCCAGCCACTGCCCTCCTGCTCCTCTGCCAGCTTACGGAGTGTCCCAGCCCTCTCTGCAGCATCCTGCCATTCTCCTTGCCAGGAAACTCTGGATGCAGTGGGATACTAGTTTCAAGGGAATCTGTCAGAAAGGAAAATTTCAATTCCGGCCCTGAAACACAGGTCTCACTGCTGAACTCTGTCATGCTTCCAGACCCCACTTTCAGTGAGCACAGTTTCTGTCCCCAGAGCACTGCCTCAGCATGAATGGCAGCGTCACAGAGAGGAGAACAGCACCCACCTGAACAGCACCTTGGTCATTTACCTTAGCATGCTCCTAAACTGGAGAGTTTGAGAGTTCAAGGGTGGGCAGAAAAAGCCATCCCAACAAGCAGTACCCAAGGATCGATTCTCCTTCTAAGGGCCTTTCTGCAGAGCTGCAGGTGCCTGTCTGAGCCTGGGGTGTTATCTGGGCATCTCCATCCATCCCCTACAGGACAGAATGGTTTAACTCAGAACTCCCTAAAATGAACCAAGAGTTCCAATTAGTTTAATTACTAATTTACCAATATTGTATACAATAAAAGTAGCATTTTTACCATGCTCTGATCAACATCACTTTGTGCTGAAAATAGATCAATTATATTTACTACTTAATATCACATAAAAATATTATAAAATACCATTAAAATTCTATTAAAGTTTAAAGCTGTCAGTATTTCTTTCAGGCTTTGGTATCCAATGAGAATAAAAGATATCCAATTATCCAATCAATCCATTTGTTTTTTGCAGATGCAAACTCATTTTCTCAGTAACAGACACCATTTACAATTTGAAATTGTATTAAATGTATCATTAAAGAACAAATACAGAATTAATACAATTGGCACATACATAAGGTAGTTGAGTATAGAGGCTGGAGGGCGTTATTTAAGAAATCTCAGGCCTGTAAACTTGGTCCAAAATTCCAAATATTGTTCATCTCAAGAAAAAAACAAACAGCTCCCATCATCAAATCAGTGCTAGGGAATGACCTTCGCATTTATTTCACAGCAATTTATATATATACACACATATAAAATCTGTTTAGGTAAGAGCTGCAACCACTCAAGTGAGATGCCATAAAGCCACACACAAAAGCAGGATCAAGTAAGGAAAGTATTTTAGTGATACCCAAAATGTGAAGTGACTTCATCTCTCCATGCCTGTCCCTGTAACTCTGCCTACACAACTGTTCTGCTACACAGGTTTTACTGTTTCCCTTCCCAGCATCTTCACACCCTTAATGATATTTCTCAACATATTTGCACTGCTAAAAATGCTCAGTTTGGCTTTTTTCCCGGCCCTGGCTGAGGCTGTGTGTGACCTTGAATGGAATGCCATTGTAGCAAGCTGTCTCTCACCGTGTCAGCTCTCTCTTTTCTCAGGTTTGAGCACAGGATCTGTGATTTGGTAAAGCAGAACTCCAACAGCTGATGCAGCACTCAGGAATTTTCTCCAGCCACAGAGGTTTATCGTTTGTCCAGCTTCAGCAGCAGCAGCAGTGTTTTACACACACAATATCCTTTCAAGAAGGCACTTAGCAAAGTGCTTTGAAAACACTGAGCTTCACAGTCCCCCAAAAGCTGAGTGAGAAGGATACAGGTATTGCTGCAGCTCCTGCAGTGGCAGGACCAGCAGGAATTCAGTAATGCACAGTGAAATCAGTAAATCCAGCTGAAATTCCAGCAACTCTCAAAGCTTAGAAAAACCCCCAAAACAAACAGTAAAAAGCACTTTTTCCCCCCCTACAATGTTCCTTAATACTGTGCTTGGAGAACTCACTGGCAATAATGACAACACTCCTGGGCTCACACGAGTTTCCATTTTCCACACCTAATGACAGCAGAGCCATGAGGAGATCCCAGCAGAAGTTTTCTGATCAGCTGCCTTCAAAACCCAGTGGAAATACCTACAACTCAATCTCATCCCAGTGAAACTTCCAGATCAAAGGAAATAGATTAGATTGAAGAAAATGGCCAGAATTTTGCTGGACCATGCTCTACCTTTTATTTAAAAGCATGACTCAAACCAAGATGAGGTCTGCTTTGTGATGGAATATGAAATAATCATGCTTCTTGCACTAGAAATAGTTAATAGGATGCCAAGTATAACAACAGTGTGCATAGAGCTGAAATGACAAATAGTGATGTGAAAAATCATCTAATTTTGTTACATTGGGGTTATAATGCAACAGATATCTCTAATTCCCTGAAGCATCCAGAGCAAGCTAAAATCTCTGATATTCTGTACATGAGAAATCTCTGGGTAATAGTGCAATGGATATTTACCAACAGGGAAAAAAGATGTTCAAACTACAAAGGGTTTTTCTGTAAACTTCAAAAACTATACTGAGAATGAGGAAGCTTTCCAACAAATAATGAATAGAACTGTCTTCAAAGTTTTCCATGTATTTATGGCATTTTGTTTCTAAATAGGCACTTGAAGGGATACGAGAGACACTTAGACAAGAAACTTGAAACCAGTCCTGGCCTCCAGAATGTGGGACGCTGGCAATGTAAATTGAATTATACATCTTGGCATTTGGAGACAAATTAATTTGCACAGGTTATCTACCTTCCAGCAGCTCCCCAGATTTTCATGGCCTGTGCAACACTTGAAAGGTTTGCTCCAGCCCATCTTCCCCCTCGTCTCCCTGCTCTGCATTATGCCAGATTATTCTGTTATATAGGTCAAACTCTCTTGCAGAGAAGACCCACATCTTTTTGTGATATATAAGGCCAGAGATGTTAACTTTTTAAAGCCATACCAACCCCATGACAATTATTTCAATTTCACGTAAAGGTCTTTAAATAGATCAGCTTAGTAAATGATTATGGGGCACTTTGCTATTAAAAACCCTCCTTCCACAGCGAGCCAGGGCTGCTAATACCCACTTTGAGGAACCACCTGAAACCTGTGCACATTCCCTGCAGCAGCCAAACACTCCTAGTTTTCAGGATGTGAAAAAAGCACAGGGAAATCTGTACATGCACTGTGTTCATTAATGACACGACCTGTCCTTGGAGAGACTGGATATTAATAGGCTGCTGAATAATAGTGATACCTACATTTGAATGGCTTTACATGGGAGCTGTTAAAAAGTGTTCCCCATTTTAATAGGGTGCCCCCAGATTACACAGACACAGCTGAAGAAAAAATGAGTTTCAGAGACTACAATTCAAACGACAGCTTGAGCAAAAAGAGGACAGAAACAAAAAAAATTCTTGATAACTTTAACTTTCTAATCCCTCCAATAACTTATTAAACATTCCATAATCTAACTACAAAATTTCTATTAAACAACTACGAAAATTAGAACATCTTTGATCTTGAATCTGAGACATTAGTTTTTTTCCATTTAAGTTCCAGTTCTGAATATTCTCATATTTGTATTAGATTTGGTGATTAATACGGTTCTTATTGCTTCATATAACTTTTAAAAACTCCTGATTTATTCCAACAAAGGCCCCATGCCTTCACATGTTGCTGGATGTTTTCTCATTAGGTGAGCTGTGAGCTGTCCATGGTTAAGGGGAAAGCACTTCTGAAGTTTCTCTACTGAAACAAGCACTTCTGAAGGAGGAAAATATTAAATCTATTATGTACACTGGAAAAATGCTGTCCAGTCATCAGCTGTTCAAGAAATATCAAAAATATACATGTTGCTTCCTCCAGTGCAGTTGGGTATGTGAGGGGTACAAGTCCAAAGAGCTTTGGACTGTGCAAAGCCACCTCAGTTTTATGTGAGATGTTCTAAATGCATTAATTGGTGTGATATTGCCCAGCATAAACTGATACAAACTCTGTTGTTATCACTTGCAGCACTTTGATCATGTAAGCAAACATCAAAATTAGCATCACTGGGAGAGAAGCACTGCAAAATGAACAGTGCTGCTTTGCCCCTGATGTATTAAAGCCACAATAAGCTGACTGAGTTTGAGCAATTAAAATAATTTGTTTCCTGTTCAGGATGTTATTAGATTTGGACAGATACAAAGGAGCACTGATAACCTAAAGACAAAGTGATGGAGTAAATCACAACAACCACTAAATTCAAGATCTGAAACTGGCAGGCATAGAGGGAAATATAAATTATGACAATGCTAAGCAGCAAAAGCGTTTGTGAGTTGATAGGGAATGAAAATTTAAATAAAAACATTTCCTGGCCTGCTCAGCCATAACAATGTACTTTTGTTTGTATTCTTTGTAATTTAGCTGCTTGACAACTTCATTCAACCTTCAGCAGCAAACACAGGTATTGATTATCTCTGAACATCCTAATGGCTGGAGACTGGGACACAAACCATAAAAGCTGAGTTTCTGGTTACAAGTGAAATTACAGTTTGCCTACAAGATTGCACAATAAATCAGAGAACAAATCAGCCAGCAAAGGGCTCTGGGGTCACTGAAGTGATGTTGACACATTACAATAATGAGAACTTGAAACACCTCATGCCCTATTGATTTTTAAGCTGAATCATTGCCACTGCAGGAGATTACCAGAGTGTGTACTGGAATCATGGCCCACGTGGGAGATGCTGATGAAAAACACCAACAACTGCACCAAAATAGTTCTTTACCTGTGTCTATTATAACACAATGCCCTTCTCCCTTGCCCCTTCCCAAGGTCTCAGACTGCAATTCAATCAACGTTTAACTGCTTGGCTACCTCACTTAAAACAACTTTCCTTTCTATTTTCTTCTTTGCCTACATTAATTATGCAGATACATAATGCAGACCTGAAGTGACACTTTAAAACATCTCACAGAAACTGCATACCAGAAAACCTAGACTAGAAGAAATGCTTTTTAATATTTAAGTAGCTTTCCTGTTTTCACTCAACAGGAAATTATTCTATGCTGTAAAAATAATTCCAATAATCACCAACTTATTTTCTCTGCACAGTGGAGAATACAATATGTAAACACCAAAAGCCTTGCCACCAGCTAAGGAACGAAAATGCTTCTCTTTTTTTTTTTCTCCTTTTACTTCCACTTGGCAGCACTGAGAACCAAAAGCTGTCAGAGGGGTGACCAGTGACACAAAATGATTATAGTCCTGTCACGACAAAAGGAGCAGTTATAATTTGCACTGCAGCCAATTACTTCAGGAACTCATCATTTTGCTAAAGGGGAGAAAATAATACCCCTATTATCCCTTCCAGCCAGGAGGGCTCTTGCTATGCCACAGAGGTGCAAGAAGAGAGAGGAACTATTTAAGTAGAGCCCCCACAGTAAATAAACTTTGAAATTTGTGGCTTATTCTTGGCAATAAGTACTTTTTAAACACTGCAGTGGTGTTCTTAATGAGGTCTAACTGTTCATCAGCTGTCAAAGACAGAAGAAAGAATGGGCTAAATTGGGATAAGTGAAGGAATGGCTCCCTGAAGATCCAGGTAACCTATGGAGAAGAGAAGAAACTTTTACCTCTTGATGCACTTCCCAGAGAAAGGGATTAGACAGTTAAATATATCCTAAGGATTAGCTCCTGTTAGGCTCCTCAGAGATATGTTTTTAATCAGTGGCTCTGCACTTGGCATTTACTCCTTTAAGGAGGGGGAAAATCTTCAAATTATTTCTCTTCTTCCATTTGAAATTCAGTGCCATCAGCAAGACTCCAAAGAAAGAGGGAACAGAAGGGCAAGGGTCAATTTATGGCAGAGCTCCATCCTTTTAAGTTCCTCTCAATTTTTAAGGTGCTTATCCTCAACCCAGCCTTTGGAGAGTTGTGATTCCCAACCTTCTTTCAACGTGGACTAGACAAAAGGGAAGCAGCAGCAACAGGCAGGTTTTTTAAGGAACAGAGGTATTTGTGTTTGTGCAGATGTGTGAGGATGCACTTGTGAGCACACACATACCCCCTGCCACCACCAGAGCACCTGCAGTTATTTGTTCTTGCCTTCCCTCTCCCCTTGCCCCAGCAGGTACCTCCATTTTTCTTCCTGTCCATGCCCAAACTGCTGCTGCTCCATCTCGTACCTCACCTGGTAACTACACCTGAACGGGCCCATCCTCTGCCTGATCCTCCCTTGGAGACATCCTCGAACAATGAGAGCACAGCAGCTGTGCTGAGTGCCACAGAGCAGCAGCTGCACCCATTTTTGAGGGGGAAAGCCACCCCAACAGGATCTGCTGTGCAGCCTGGGGTGGGGGCTTACGGGCAAGCTTCGTTACCAACACACAAACTGCAGCACTGCACAGGCTACCTGCCGAAAAAACCCAGACTTTTATAGGAGGAAAATTCAATCTCTCAACAATACAATAGGTTTTTGACAGCTGGAAAATAGTACTAACAGGAAAGGCAATGAAGGAGACGCTCGGTGTTTGCACAGAAAGAACAAACAGCAGAGGGTACAGCTGCAAACAGGAGTGGCTGCAGAGATGCTGCAGGGCTTGGTGAGAGTTTAAGAGTGCACAGAGCTGTGGACAGGAGGAACCCCACATTAATTACCAACTGAGCTGCCTTGGCTCAACCTTTGCTCTCAGGACACCATGAACTTCCACAAAAAGAAGCAAATTCCACTCAGATTATTGACAAAATCTGTTAGGATAGTGCACATTTCTCATATGTTATTGTTTCTATAGTTTTTGTCTCTTAGAGGAAACATTATATTCAGCATTCTCATTGTAGCTCTGTAACTTCTGCAGAATCACTATCAGTAAATGTAACAAATCCCTAAGCTCATTTTGCTAATATCAATCTTAATTAATGGAATGGTAGAATTCACTAGACAATAATTTTCACAACATTTGATGCTGGGCAGCATTAGCATATCACCATTTACCACTTTTCATCAAAATACAAGTCAAATAAGGGGGAATAGTCCATTAAGTAAGAAAAGACAATTTATTAGTACTAAAAAATAGCTTCAGAAATTTTTACCATGCAGGTAGAAAAAAAATACGGAAAATTAAAATAGCTATAAATGTATTATTAAAATTCATATTATGGGAGAAATACTGGAAAGAGACTGAATTTTGGCAAAGAAACTATTCCAGCACCAAAAATACTGCAATTTTTTTCTCTGTTTTGTCAGTAAGAGAAAGTCTCAGGAGCATCTCCATAACTTTTAAACCTTATTTACCACAAGTCAGGACCCTTTGGCAGAGCACTACAATCACTGGCACCTGACACCCTACCAGGAACTTTCTCTGTAATTTGCATTAACAACATACCTGGTTCAGCTGCACAGAGTTTAGTCAGAATGAAAATTAGAATGAAAATTGTAGAAGAGGGTTCAAGAGAACATCCATGGTAATGACAGAAGATCAAACTGCTTAAAAGATTCCAAGAGTCTTATACAAAACCCAGAGAAATAACACTAAGGCTGCTTGTTTCTTAAAGGAAATAAAAAGCAGACTCAAAATAAATGCCAATAGCTGGCACAGAGAACTAGAAAATTCAGTTCTCAGAAAGAAAGGACATGGGAATATGAATGAAAATTCATAGAAAAGCAGAAGGATATCTCTCCTTCCACAAATTCTACCTGTCAGAATCTTTTTTAAGCACTGCAGATATACATAATTGCAAGACTCATTGTCAAAGATGTGCTGCCAAATCTGTACACCCAAGGAAATACAGGGAGTGTTCAAAGGGGAACTACATTCCATCCTGAGCCTGTTGCCTTGAGGATCCAACTCATCCCTTCAACATTAAAAACCAAGATACAGCTGTTCCCAGAGCCCTGCTCAGCCCAAAGTAAAACAGATGTGAAATAAGTTCAAGTCTGAGCAAGGCACTGTATTTCTCTCTACCTGGTTCTTTGTCTTCATTTCGAGGGTAACACTGAAGGTCTTGGAGACAGTTCTTTTTGCTTGTTGAGGAGTTTGTTGGCGTTTTTTTTAACTATTCCCTGCTCGGTACTGAAGCAGGGCTGGGGTTTTCCTCTTTGCCACACGATGTCAGTGTTGCCGAGTAAAAATTGGCAATTTGCATATTTATCGGGACTCAAATAAAAGTTCAGATATTTTGCTCCTTTAAGGCGATCACGGGACCACTTCACAGAGCTGAAAGACGCCCCAGTGCAACCCACCCCAGACTTCCAGACTGCCCATCACGGGAGGATGTGCACGCTCCCAGCCACCACCGACTGACACAAGTGCCACCATCAGAATCCCTCTGTGGTTTGCTGTCTCCAGGGGATTGTGCAATCCCACCTCTACATCTCATGGGCTTGAATTTCTGAAGGCCGTTGAAAATTAGTCCATGTTGTGTTTATAAATCTCGTGGGGTAAATGGATTATGAGAGCAAAACTTAAAACATTCCTGCAAAGGTAAAATCAGCGCTGCCGTTGCCACATCACGGGGAATGCTGCCAGTTCAAAGTGGGTAATTGGCCCATGGAGCTGTGTCAGAGAGGAGGATTTCATACCTGAATGAGGGAGGGAATTGTGCCATAACCTGCTCCCTAACCCTTCAGCACACATCTCTTTCAGAGCTATCATTTGAAAACATAAAAATATGCTTCCTAGGAAATTTATAGTGCTGCTAAGGCACAATCAAATTCAATCCTTGCTCTCAGTCACCCAAACCTGGAGAGAGAATGGAGACCTGAAAATAACAGGATCACTGTAAAATAAATCCTTTATACCTTGTAACTAAAAATCCAACCATACAGATTTTTTAGAACCGGATCTTTCTTGTTGCAATACCAGACAAAAGATTCAAAGTAACTTTTCTTGAACACTTGCTTTCTTTTTTATGTCTCAGTCCCATTTTTCCCCCTGTAATCCCTTTGTATCTCTTACTAGCCCACACTGTGTCCCACATTTGGGGTATGACAGGTTAAAAGTCACACTATGTCACCTTCTGGCTTCAAACACTGCAATGTGATTCATTCTTCTGTGCAGCCACGAATAAAAATCCTTCCCAAATGGGGGATGGGGAGAAGGTACTAGCAAAGTTCAGCTCCTGTGTGTGTTTGAGGCTGTTTAATTTGCACTAAAAAGCCCAGCAGATGTATGAAACACTGCCTGAGGTCTAATGTATACACCGATGTACCCAGACAGAAGCTTAAAACTGCAGGAATCAAGAGCAGGAACATGAAAAACCACAAAAGGTGGATGCAAATGCTATTTTCCTCAGTATATCTGTTTCCCTCACCATCTGTATTGACAGACTTTTATTTTTTTTTAGCACTTCTACACAAAAAGAAATTAGAAAAGAAATCGTAATTGTAAATATTGAAGATGATGGCCATGCTGCTCCAAATCCCTTGCCCACTTGTTACAAGATGCTGCTGTGCATCTTGTGTCTTTCCTGTTAACATTTCATGGAGAACTTCCATGAACATACGTTTGTTCTCGTTCCCAACACTTTGTTCTGCCACTGTGACAGATGGCTTTACACTGAAGCATATGAAAATACTAAATTCTTTATCAACCTGTTGAAGTTGGAAATGCCTGTAAGTAATAACCATCTTGGCAGCTCTTCCTTTAATACAGATATTACAGAAAGCTATTTAGTGCCTCCATATCAGTTTGCCATTTGTCACAGGCTATTCTAAAACGACCATTTTCTTTGAACTTGATTAATAGTAGTATCGTTTCGTTCAAAATAATTTAATTTATAAGCAGAATATTATGTTTTACTATTTGTTTATCCAGAAGTTGAAAATTAATTTTAAAAATTACTGTTAGACACAATAGGGGCTTGTGCTGTACCAAAAGGAGTGGGGAGGGTGCTGGGACTTGGTTCCCTACTGTTCCCTCTCTGTCTAAGCACAGCAAATGATGGAGCACTGTCTTCAAGATCTGAATCAGTTCTCTATAACCTCTGCCAAACTTGTTAATGGCTCTAGTAACTAGATAAAAAACCCACAAAACATGGTGAAAAGAGGGTGTCCAGTATGCTTATCCTCCTCACAGTGCTCACATTGAATCAAGCAACTTCAGTTTCAGTTGGTAAACTAAAATTCCCAAGACAAGGACCACTGGTTAAGAACACATCCTTTTTATTTCTATTATTTCCTCAGCTGGAGCTTTTTGACAAGAGCTTGCTGGCTCCTATATAGATGTGTAGAATGCTACATAGAAAATAGCACAACAGAGCCTCTCTGCTCCCAAGGCACTCTTATGCTTCTCAAATAGTAAAATAAAAAGTCTCAACTAATGTTGAGTTCTAATATGTTCTGTGTAATCAGCTTTTTATTAAAAAAACTTTATGTTATTAATAGATGTGAAAGTCTGCACAGTCCTCACATGAAAAAAATGCTTTCTGTTAATAAAGTGAATATATATATTCCAAATGTCTGTATTTGAAATGCTAAAGGCAATATTCAGGAATAAGGGGAGCTGGGTTATGTAATATAGACGTTATAAGAGGTTACATAGAACCAATCTTCAAATACATCGATTCTATTATACCTGTCTTGGCTCTTATTGAGAGGATTATTCACAACTTCCATAAATACAGACCAAGGACTTTCTCAGCACTAAGTGGCCATCTCCAGCTGAGTTTCCCCAGCAACCACAGTGTGAGAGTGAGACACCCCAGAGAGGAGCTGGAAGCAGGGATTGAAGAGGTGCACACCCCTCACTGCACTGTTCCTCAAAAAAGATCCAGGATTTTATCAGAAACTTTGCAAAACTCCAGTATTTTCCAAACCCTGTTCCTAGGAAACACTTCTGATGTTGATTCACTGCCTCACCTCACAGAGTGTGAAAGCAGCAGGAGGTCAGATTCTGAACTTGGGTTAAAAAAACCTTTTGGTAAGAACATGAGAAGTTTGCCTCCAAATGGGAATGAAATTTGGTATTTGAGAAAGCGTTTCTATTTTAGAGAAGGAGTTCTGTCAGCTGTAGAACACGTTTACATATAGAGCTGCATTTTTCTGGCATTTGCTTCCCAAACCCTTCCTAAAAGCCTCCAGTGACAGAAATCCCATAATCTCCCTAACTCATCTGATTAAATATTAAGTATTCTTACGATCAGGAAGCCTTTCTAATGCCCAATCTAAACCTTCATTTGTGTAATTTAAGCCCCCAGCTTCCCAACCTACTCACTGCAGCCATGGAGGAGAACAGGTCAATGCTGTTACATCCAATTACGTGTCAGAATTTGTTTCTCTAAGCAGAAATGCAGTCTTGTGTCTGCAGGATTGAAAGATCAAATGAAACATCTGTTACTAACTCAAGCTGGACCCAGGCACTTTCTACAACATGCAGGAAAATGAAAAGGAAATTTCTCAGTGGTGAAAAGAAGGACAATTCCTTCTACAATGCCAACATGAAACATGTAAAAGTCACAGTGCTGTCTGGCTCTTTTCTTCCATGTTTCCAGTTTTCTTAAAGCATAGGCAAAATTTAGAAATTTATTAAAACAACCAAAAAGGATTGGTAGTTACCAAACTCTCCTCCCTACATTCAGTGAAATAACTGCCTGAAAAAACCTGCTTGGATCCAGTCAGAATTTTACAGTCTTTGTGCTCCACAGACACAAAGCTTTGGGGGAGTAAATGTATACATCCTGCATTCCACTCCTAAGAATAATTCCTCATAAGAATCTCAGCTCCCTCATCCATCTTTGTCTTCTGTTATCTTAATGGGCAAAATGCCCTTGGCTCCTCCAGTGGTGCTAAAACCTGAAGGAAATAAGAACAGCCCAAGGCAGCTCCCTCCTGAGAAGGCACAAGATAATCTGAGTCATACACTCGATGCAGGATCACTTGGGGTTTGTAACCTCCACTTCTCTTGTTCTACACCTCAGCCAAAGTCAAGCTGTGCACCAGCCACTGACTCACACCCCATTATTTTATAATATTAGTCATTTAGCTACTAATCACAAGAAAAAAAAAAAGTTTACTACAAATTCATGGAAGAGATTTGCATCTTTTTCCATAGATGCAAATGTATTTCAAAACTGCAGAAGCTTTTTTTTCCCCATTTTATCCCAACTGTGCTTCACCCTCAGTTCTGAGGGGCTGGAATGACCCATTGCTCTCCAGATCCCGTGGCAACACAGGATGCTGGGGTAACAAGGAAGGAGCTGGTCCCAGGACAGTCCTTCAGGTCCTCCTGGATCCACCTCCCTGCAGTGCACAGATGCTGGACTGCTCAGGCAGAGATTGAAGCTTCACCTCACAGCCCTTCCTCCACCCAACACTTGTCTTCTGAATCCTTGCCTTGCACTTCCTCTCTCCCCACACTTGTCCTGTGAGATTAAACTGACAGGATAAATGCACAGAGTAATAATTCAGAGAAATTCATCCAGAGAAAGGATGTGAACCAAGAACAGGCAGAGCTAATCAAGTCTTGAATGTATCAGCAGAAGTTTATAACTTTTATCTTTTTACGAGACAGATGATCACACACACATATCCACACTTCTATAAATTTGAGAGAGTAATAAAACTTTCTAGCAGACCTTAGCAAAATAAAAAACCTCATAACCTCTGTCACAAAAAAAGCCCAATAGGCAGCTTAGAGATCTCAAGTCAGCTGTGAGAACCACAGCCTCAAATGTCTAACATCTTACAAAAATAATGCTGTAATCCTGATTATGGCCCAGTAGTTGTCTTCCAAGGTAAACTATTGGAATGCAATGTTTTTATTTAAATGCAAAATGTTCTAAAAGAATGTCCTAGATGAAAAAAAAAATATTTCCAATCTAAATGATAACTAGAAAAGTTTGAAGCAAAATACAGAAATTAAAACACCTGGGATGGAAACCTCAGGTCTGAACCAGAATCTCTGTCATAAAAGACTCACACAGGGAGCAGGGAAATTTTTTTTCTTCAGATTCCCTTAGAAGATGAAACACTGAGGTCATCTGCAGCATGGGAAATTTTTATTTGTCTAGCAAAATAATATTTTTCAAGATAGTAAAGACTTCTAAGCACTGGAACAGGTGGTCTGAGGAGGTCTTCCCTCCCTGACAGCTTGAAAGATTAACAGGATGTGAATCATCAGTGACACTTGACTCCTTACAGGGAGCAGGGCTGGACTCCATGACATGGAAGAATGTCCTCTGCATCCCTGTTTTCAGAAATCCACACCAATATTTAGGATGAAGTCTTTAAAATGACAAAAAAAATTGTACATGAGAAAAAATTAGCCGTTTTTATGATTTTCTTGCAAGCTGGGATAAAAGGATTTTTTCACATAAATGCCTCATTGTAACACCAGGATGGAGTTTTGTTCTGTGCTTGCTCAGTTACGTGTGAGCAAAAATGAATGAAAGCAGAACTGCCACACTGCCTCCCCTCTCCTGCCCAGGCCTGGAATGTAATCACTAATTAGAAGAAACACTCACATATAGACATGATGTTTCTATTAATTAGAAGAAATACCAGCATACAAACAGGCTTGAGCTTTATTTTCCACTCCCCAGCAGCTCATGGCTGCTGCAGGAAGAGCTCAGAACAGCCACACAGCATCACTGAGGTTTGCTCTTTGCACTTACTCCCTTTAAAAGTTTGCTTCTTTTACTCAGAGCAAGGGCTGGCCAGCGCAGTTTCTCCTCCCACAGGACATGCAGAACTGCACAGGAGCTCAGTCCCTGCAGCTGCTGCCGGTCCCAAACACATCAGCATCCCCCTGGAGCCTCCTCCAAAGCCTCGTTTCACTGACAGCTCACAGGCTGTAACACTGCTCACAGCTCAGCTCTGCCCTGACCCCGGGTTCCAGTTCCAGAGACCGTCCTCAAGTCCCTGCGTTCAGGAGTGCAATCAGTGAGCCACAGCTACTACAGGGAGCTGCTAAAACCTTCTGTCCTTCAGATTAAAACTGGGCAAACAGAACTTCTGCTAAGCTGTTACATCACTGTGCTCAGTTTGATTTACCAGTTCTCATAAAACCGTAGAAGCTTAAGAGACCGTGACATCTTGAAAATGTAATTGGAAGTAAAGAAAAGACAGTAAAATACCCAATGCAAATTCGTAATATTTCCCTCTACTAAATTCTTTCTTCCTGTTGTGGCTCAAAAAATGAGCAAGGATAAGAAAAAGGCTCAAGATTTCAAATATGAAAGTCAAAATGAAATTAAGTTGCTTCCCACAGCCTCTCTGTTGGTACAAAGTTCAGTCTGCCATGATTGGATTTTTGAATCTGCTGGCACTGGGAAAGCCTCATGACTGGAATGAAATGCCACTTGAAATGAGATCTGGTTCTGAGATGATTTTGCTCCCTGGCACAGCAGTGGATATCCTGCTTTTCCTGGTAACTGTGAAGATTAGTGCAAGATTACAGCTCCAAGTGGTGCTGGCTTAACCAGCAAGGTGGAAAACCAGGACATTCCACCACTGTTCATCATCCAGACCTCAGCAATAAACACTTGTTTTGAAAATGGCTAAAGTATTCCACTCAAAGCATGAGATGAGACTTATTTTCATTACTCTTGCAAAATATTCCAAGAAAAAAAACAAACTAGTGGTTTGAGATTACTCTGTGTCACAGCCAAATAGCAAATCTCCCCTGCAAGCACAGGTGATGGCAGATATATTCTATAAAATGCTTCTCTTGCTCTTGAACACACAACCTGTTGCTATCACACGCTGAAAAGCTGGGGGCCAGAGGTGACCTGCTGTCCTCAGGATCACAGCCCCGAGGACATGTCCTGTCAGAAAGGCAGGGCAGCTGCAAACAGGGGAACACTCCATGCTGACACCGACACATAAAATTCACATTAAACAGTCCAGGAGGGAGCCAGGAGGCTCCAGCAGGGCCTGGTCTAAATGTTACATTCTTAGAAGACTCGCTTCAGTTCTTTGAAGATACTGAGGCTCAGCTTAAATTCTCAAAATGATGCTGGTTTTGTTAAGAGCATCAGGTAATAGTGCAAGTTCTCAGTGCCACATGTGCCTCTCGCCTCACTTGGCTGTAAGAGGTTTTCACAGTTAGAGAAGCCATTAGAGTCAGGTTAATTAGCAGTCAGAAACAAGCCCTCATGTAAGCTACAACTCATTTATCTGGAAAAACGATCAAACATCATTCCTGGATTCCTATTAGTCATGGAATCAGAAAGGTCAGCTTTAACAAGGAGAACATTTAAGTTAAAAAAAAAAACCAAAAACACCTGTCCAGGGAGCAGCACAGCACAAGCAGAATAATTCACAAATGCAAAGTGTGGGAGGTTGTTCTCAGGATTTTACATCACACTCCACCACAGGAGCAGTGAACAGAAAATCTTTGCTAAAGTTCTGTTCAAGTTCAGGTTGGGCCATTAGTCATCAGTGCCATGATTTACATCTGGTTATGTCCCTCCCCTTCTCTTCCCAGCTACATTTGCAGTAATTATCAGAGAAGGAACCTGCCTAAAATTTCTGAATATCAAATACATAAAAACAGAAGATAAAAAAAACCAAAACCCAAACCAAAAAAACACCAACAAAATCAAAACGGATCCTCTGGTCTTCCACATGAAAACGTTGATGGGATTTCTTATCATCATTAGCAAAACCTTATACTTGATACATATTCAATATTGACTAAAAAAGCTTCTTTTATTAATTTGTAAATATTTAACCTGTTTGTTTTTAATCATCTCTACGAAAATGCAGGTAATTAGTGAGTAGCTGCCAAATTTCAGGTATCCAAAACAGATTTCCTTATCCTGAGAATAAAAATACTTAAATTAAAACTGTGGGTGCAAAAGTAAAGCAAGAGGATTTTCAAGAGTTTCTGGACTATGGAAACATACCTTGTTTTTGTCAACACCTGACACAAAGGAATATTTTGAAATTTTTATGTCTCAAAAAAAAAAAAATACTGGAAGGCCATTAAGTCCAGGCAGTAAAACTGGGCTCTTTGTCATGTTTAATTGCTCGGATTCATAACCTAGTTTTGCTGAATCTGGATGTTACTGCTGACTCAAGCAATTTCTCCATTTTAATACTGTAGAAAAAGTTTGCATGTCTCCACTCCTGTGAGATGAAAGCATTTTTTGAAATATTCCTGACCATCAGTGAAATTTCTCTCTGCAGAAGCCTCATTGCTGTGCATGAAATGTGTAATTAACTACAGAACAAAAAAAAAAAAATAAAATAGTCTCTGATTGGAACCTGGTGAAGGAAACCACACTGTGCTTCATTTTCAAAGACAATGAAGGGAATTACAGCCTCTGCAATTCAGCACAGGTAAGAGAAATGAGAAGAGCAGCAGGCATGATGAGGACAAAGAGGAAGCAGAAGCGCTTGCACTGGACTCCAACCCCACAAAGCAAACACAATCCCACACTGTCCAAACTGAAGCTCAGCTAAGGTAAAAGGAGTGAGGGCACAAAGCCACTGAAGACAGCGACTTTGCCACCTTCCTTAACATCTCCACCCGATAGCTTAAAAAGAAAATAAAAATGAAATCATATGGAAAAGACTTATTCCTGCAGACAGAGAACTCCACGGCTGACACGATAAATTTAGAAGGAAATGCCACCAGAAGAGAGTTTTGGCAGTGACACATTTATTTCTTTTCACTGTCTGGTATCTCACCCAAATGCAGCCCCACAGCCTTTGCATTTTAAATAAAACATATTTGTGATGCACCCTTTGAAAGGACAAGCCTGTGTTTCTCTTCCATCGGGTGACTGTGTACTTACAGCACTTCTGGTGTTCCAAAAGGCATCCTGGGCACAGCCAGAGCTGGAGATCAGTGTATTCCTGAATCCCTGATCTCCTCACTGCTCATTCAGGAGAACACGTTCCATTCCTTTGCAGCACATTCCGAGACAAGGCTAAAGGCAGATAACTCTGCTAAGCTGATTTTCACCTAGACTGGAAATACACCTATTTATGGCACAATAATAGCTTCAAAACTTTACCCTCACATAAAGTTAACACATTTCAAAAGTTAGGCTTTGTTCCTAGGAGATCCTGTAAATCACGTCCCAATCTTGAAATATATATAAAACCCCCAAAACAATGAAAATCTCTCCAAAATAATCGAGGCCCTCTGAAGTCTTTGTTCCCATCTCTAAACCCTAGAAAGGTACAATCCTGTGACACAATCCTTCTAACAAAAACTCCAAAATCCCTATCACTGAAGTCAACTGAAAGCTTGACTTTAGTACTTTGATTTTTACTAAGGAGTTAAAAATAACTCTTCCTTACCACATTGCTTTCTTAAATTAAAATATGAAGTAAGCTTCAGACAAGATATTTTTCTAGAGTTAAAATTCCCTATATATTTTTTTCCCCAGTTTGCTTTTTCACAATTACTGCCACAATAACTCAAAAGCAATTGCTGACCACGTTTCTCTCCCTTCTCCTCTTTAATTTGATGCTTCACTCACCATTTCTAAAACATTTACATCTTCATAAAATTTATTAAGAAATTTAATAGCAATATTTTTTCCTTACAAAAGGAAAAGCGCAAACTCCCAATATTATTCTTGAGAACATTTCCCTAGACCTTTTCTAGCCTTTCAAATAGCACCAAGCTGATCACTTGAACAATCAATTTATTACTTGTTCCTGGTTTATGAGCAAAACTGAGATCCTATGTGAAACTTTTATTACAAAAAGAATAAATTTGAACAATTCCATGATAGTGATGCTACTGAAGTAAGAGGTTTCAAGTTGGAAAGACTGAAAGTAATACCTTGAAGTTGCTTTACCCATCCACTGGTACATTCTTCTGATTTCAAATATTTACTTAAGTGGTAGTAGGCAAGAATATAAAGCTCAAACTTTCTATAACTCTGCCTGGAAAGGGGTGCAACGAAGTGTGCTGACATTCCTCGAGGTATCGGGGTGTGGATGTGAAGAGACACTGATTAAATGGAATTTCTTGTCCACAGCTTCCAGAGCAGGCAATGGGAATGGCAGCTATTGTGTATTCACAGCATCTCAAAGGCCAAAAAATGTACTGCTTTGGGAAGGACAACTCCAAAAGGGGTAATCAAACCCCTCCTAGATCCAGAGATTAAAGGAAGTAAAGCTGATGACTGACAGACACTACCCAGACACTCACAGAGAAGCCCCTGTGAAGGATAAAGCTCCAAAGTGCACTTTTTTTTTTCATTAAATGATTCAAATCTGAAGAACTAATAATTCTCCACAGCACTACTGCTCCTGCTGTAGACAAGGGAACACTGTTCATTGAGTAGCAGTTTCACTCACTCTTCAACCTTACTTGCATGTTCAAGAAACAGATCAACAGTAGGAACATTAAATATCTAGGGAAAAAAAAGCTACAATGTATGGTCAGAATATGAAGACATTCAAACCTTATACATATCTGTTGCTTCATTTTAGAACTACACATGGAACCAATGTACTGCATGTAAACTGATTTTTCTAAATATTTCATAAGAAAAAAATGCAAACTTTCTATGTAACACTTACATAAAACTTAATTACTTCTGTATTAAGACCAAATTCCTTATCACTACAGAAGTGACAAACACAAAGGCTGTGCTGGATCTTACTAAGTTCCTCAGTATCCATCAAAATCAAATACCTGAGGTGGAATTTAATGTACAGTCCTGGAAGCAATGTGATTTTATGGTGTCTGAACTGCAGAGCCCAGCATTCCACGACTAGGCTGTGTCAGATTCTCCTCCATGTGACAGCAAGTCTTTCAAAAATATTATACCCCTAATAGGAGCCTGGACGAGTTTCCATGTTTTCAAAAGCTAGAGAAATCCACCTTCCCCACATCCCTCAATGTTTTTTGCACACTGAGGTGTGTGGGTTTTTTAAAGGAAGAATATTGCTAAAGACATTCAAAGTACTTAAATTACTTTGCAATTATATCCCGCTGGAAACCGATAGGCATTTTTAAATCCCAGTCTTTTATACCCTGTTCCTATTTTTTTCAATACAAATACATATAAATGGATTGTTAGCCAAAATTACCTGCGTGTTTAAATGGTATTTATTAACAAAATGCTGCTGCTGTTATATCCCATGCATTTTAACAAGTACAGTAATAAAACCTTCAAATACTCATAAATTGTGTTTTCTAAGATCAGTATATTATGCTGGTGACACACAGGGACCCTAAAGTTAAACAGGCAGCCAAGTGGGTCAGGAATCCTGTAACCTGCCTGCGGAAAGGCAATAATCCCCCTGATAAAACCCCTTCGAATGAGACTCCTGCTCTCTTTCATATAAATGCTAATACATATTCCATCCACAGAAAGCCAAGCAGCTTTCTGAAGATGAAGTTCACATAAACTTCAGCCAAACACGGAGGGAGGATGGATAATCTCCCCCGCGCGTTGTTTTCTGTCGGCATCTCGCCGAGGAGCGCTCACACGCAGAGAAACGCGCTCGCACCGCCGGGAGGCACACGGCGGCAGCAGCGCTGAGTTTGTACAGCACACAGCCCGCATCAGCCCCAGAGCATCCTCCTGCCCCCGGGCCGGGCACCTGGCCCAGCCCTGCCGCGCCCGGAGCCCGCTCCGCACCCCTCCGGCATCCCCACATCGCCTCACCTGGCCGGCATCCCCACACCCCTCACCTGGCGGCAGCCCCACATCGCCTCACCTGGCCGGCATCCCCACACCCCTCACCTGGCCGGCAGCCCCGCACCCCTCACTCGGCCGGCATTCCCGCATCCCTCACCTGCCCGGCAGCCCCGCACCCCTCACCCGGCCGGCATTCCCGCATCCCTCACCTGCCCGGCAGCCCCGCACCCCTCACCCGGCCGGCATTCCCGCATCCCTCACCTGCCCGGCAGCCCC
>VXBQ01014996.1:816930-926030 GCA_013400175.1 Phainopepla nitens | reverse complement strand
GGGCACGGCCGCCGTGCCCCTGTGCCCGTCCCTGCGCGCCCCGCAGCCGCACAGCTCCAGCCCAGGCGCGGAGGGAAGCGCTGCCGATGGCTCCGCTACACCTGCATTCTTCACGGTGGCCGTGGGACGGTAGCGATGACTTTCAGTCCGCTCCGGACGCCGCCGCGAGAGGCGAGAGCCCTGGGCTGCCTCTGCCTTCCCCTCCCGCCCGCCGGGCTCGGCAGTGCCGGCGCTCGGCGGAGCCGTTTTGTTGTGTTTGGAGATAAGAGCAGCTCCACGCCGGCTTAGCTAAAAACCACAGCCTTGTGGGAAAGGAAGGTGGGCAGGGGAGAGCAGATTACATTCAATAATTCATTTACGGAGTGGCTTAATGGATGGGCTAAATATTAGCTGCTTATTAAAATATTAGACAAGCTGCTAAAGTTTGAAGGGGTTCACTCTTAGGATCAGTCTTATCTATAGGAAAGGGTTAACGTTTGCATTAAATGATGATTAATCTCTTGCAAAATTCTGAATTCCTTTCTGAATAATATTGCAGACTAAGTCATTTTTAAAACAAACATTGGCTGAAACTGAAACAAAACCTGAAAATCTTGCACAAGAGATGGCAGCAATTAACCCACTTGCAGAGAAGAAAAAAGAAGAAGTTTCAGATAAACATTAAAACCTGATCCCTTTCACTACACAAAAGCATTGCTTATGCCCTACTAAACAAGCTGCTATTTCAAAGTACATCTATTTATGCAACTGAAGTTACAATCTGTAAACAACCACTTGTACTCTATTGAAAAATTCTCAAGATGCTGCTCAGAGGACTTTCCTAATTCTGTAAAATCAGTTTTCATACCACACATTCACTATTTCTCAAAAAACCCGTAAAAGTTTATTAAAACATCTCTCAATATTTATCATTATTCTGCAATCAAAATCGAGAACAATCTGATCTCTTGGAAAATAACATATCAGTCATTTCCTTTTTGTAAATACAAGTCAAACAATCTGCATCCCTTTTTGGCAGAACAGGAGAGGCAAGCTTTAATTAAGTACTGTGAAAACTTAACGTGTAGAAAATAATATTAAATTCAGGCTGTAATTTCATAGTGTTTTCCTTATTTGGAAGTTTTTATTGTAGCCATGCTCACCTTATTAGCCAAAATGAAAAGAAAACTTTCTACCTAGACAGACTATGGAACCATTAAGGCATTTTCATCACAATAAAGTCTGTAATTTAAAAAGAGAATGTTGCAAGGGTTGGCCTGACCACTGGGCTTAATAGCCAGAACTTCTCGGAGCTCACACTGCCTTATTGTGTGGCCTTGACCACATTATTCATCACTTCACTCTTCCCACTTGTAAAATTAGAATAATACGACTTCAGTGTCTCCCATCTCTGACTTCTCAGGAGGGCTCCAAGGATTAATGACCCTACAATGCTCTGAGAATGAATAAACACTAACTGCTAAGGCAGAGCTAATATGTTTCAGAGCATTAAAGCACTGAAATGTTAGAAATTCCAATTAAATCACCCAGTGTGTCTAAACATGGGTGAAGTAAAAATGCAGGGATTACTAAAATACCATACTTCTCCACTTACAACCAACAAAATGCTAAGGGTTGGCTTATTCTGTTATTTAAATCTGATTTTTACCATATATTCCTAGCGTTAAGCTCAGTTCCATTAAAATGCCACCAGCATCAATTAACACTGCTAATTTATAAAACCAGGCTGTCCAGGGCAAGGCCACTTAGAGCCAAAGCAGTCAGAAAACATCTCCATTACCTCTGGCCTGTTGTTCTGAGCCTTTGCAGCACGTATGGGGCTTCCATCAGAGGGCCTGCAATTCTGGCACATGCTCCATGTGCTGCTCAGTGCGGTTCTTCAGAGATCTCCATGCTTTATTCAAGTAATGAAAAAGAGTTTGAACCAACTAATTATCTCATTAACAAAAAATGAGGGGAGTGGGGGGAAGCACTGGCAAAGCACACACTGCTGCAGAAAGAGCTGCAGCACTCACCAAGTGGTGACAATGATCAAAATCAAAATAATGGTCTGAATTCCTGCGTCCAACTTAAAAAAGATCATAATAAATTTATATTTCAGCCTATAGAAATAGTAACCTTGAATAAAAACCTGTGCACATTACACATTCCTTTCCACCACTCTCTCTCAGTGGTGGGTGGCCATGGTTCTTCAGGCTCACAGCTGAACTAGAGATTAAATATCTGCAATCTCTAAGGTCCAGTGACGCCAGGGCTGGTCCTGGAGCCGCTGCAGGGGCCTGCAGAAGCTCAGCTGGGATGCCCTTGTTGGACAGCAGGGATCCTGCAGCAGCTGTGAGTGACCCAGATGCAGGGAGCCACAGCCAGAGCCAGAGTTCAGGGTCCTGGGGGTGACGTGGGATGGGCAGAACATGGGTGGAATCCCAGCAGGGCACAGCAGGGCCGTGCTGTGCTTCAGCTGCTGGGGATCCTCGCACACGCACTTCCTGCCCTGGGCAGGGACCTCCTCAACCTCTGCCCTTCCCTTTACACCTGCAAACCTGAAATAACTGAAATACCACTGTGATGGCAGCGGCTGCTGAGGTTTCAGTAATTCCTGTCTTTTTTACTGGAGATCTTCGAATGAGTATTTTCAACGTACTTATTGAATTGTACAGACGAGTACCATCACATTATGTCTCTAAATGAATTTAGTTGTTTGTCATCCCTCACATCTTTTTCTCCTTAAAAAAGGGAGTGTTTTTCTTCTGAATTTTCCAATTTGACAAAGAAAATCACAGAGAAGCAGACCAAAGCAACTAACTGTAGAATATGTGCGTTTTAGTGAATGATGCAGCTGGAGGTTTTTTTTTGACTGATGCAAAGGTGTCATCCTAGAAAGCTTCCAGCTCAATGTCTTCAGTGGGTAACTGATTCAGCTATAATTTCCTGAACGAAGTTCCTATGCTGTGGGAACTATTAAAAACCAACATAACCACTAAAGGAGAATGAATACTGGTAAAATTCACAAGTAGCATCTTGAGCAGAAGGTTATTCTGCACCTGTCCAGTTTGTAATGTGCTTTTACTACAGTCAAACAGGGCAGTGAAATGTGGTTTAGTCTTCAATGCACGTCCATGTCCAACACATGGGGGCTCTCCATGCCTGATGGATTCCTGCTGGAATGGTTTCTTCCTACTTCCCATCTAATGAGCAGCACCACACAAGGGAAGCCTAATGAAGCATATTCAGATGGAAAAGTATTGTGTGATTTATCACAAACATGCTGCAGTTTCACTTCAAAAGGGTCTGTGGTTTCCATCTGCAAGTTTGAGCCAGACAACCAACGTGTTAAAAAAATCCAACATCCATCAGATGCCATAAACCCAACAGAGCAATTGGAGCTTGAGGAGATCTACAGCTGAGAATGCATGATGCTAACTGATGCTAAACAGTATCTTTTGGAGGGAATCTAAACGATAAGGATTTTAAACCTGAACTATCAAAAGAAATACAATCAGAAACAAAAGTTTTTCCTCTACCAAGAAGAATTTTAAAATGTTCCCCAGGGGTTGGATGCTGCGAGCATCCACAACATTGCTAAGAGCAGAGTGAAACTAATTACAAAAGTACACAAAAATAACTGGGTTTACCACTGGACCTAGGTAAGAGATCTTCCAAAGAACAGACACATAATACTAAGTATTTTCAGCAATCATTTTTCTGTATATTCAAAATGTCAGTACTTTCCTTTAGCCAATTGCTCCCAAGTAGCCTCCATAATTAGAATTTGGAAATGTGATTACCAATCTGAATTGCTTCATTTTTCATCAGGAGCTGGGGTTGCCTTTTCCCAAGGTGTATTTGCTGCTGATGTCACCAATCTCTCTTGAAGGTTCTAGTTCTGTTTCTGCTGTTCACACAATTAGAGTAGTTTACAAATGAGGTAACTTAAACATTGCAAGGGTCCAAAGGTGCTTTCACACTCTTATTGCAATGCTAAATGCAAAAGTTTGCAGAATATTAAATGAAAATTTTATTTTCTATATTTTGTCAAAAAAGTCATGCCTAATTTCATTTAGGAACAGGAAATCAAACACCAATAAAATAGTAAAGGAACATAATTTTGATGCAACTAAACTAGTGCTGCTCTAATAAATGTTACTTCAAACATTGCCACAAAAAAAGTTTCCTGCATAAATGCTATGAAAATTGCTATAAAAATAACCAGGCATGCCTGTACTCACCCCCCTGCAAAGAGCAAAAATGCGTATTCCACAGGATAGGAATTTTGTGCACAGCCACTGCTGCTTAGGAGGTCAAGTTTAAAAAAGAATTACTTATCCTAAGCCCTAAAATAAAACAAAGTTTCTGAAGAAGCATCAAATCAAGGAAAAAACCTGTATCTCATTTTTTCAAGTGTAAGGAAGGCACAGCCACCATTTACCAGCAGCATTCACTTTCAAGACTGTTGACTCTTTTTTTGAAGTTGTTGCAAAGTTTAATGTGAAACATAAGGTAACAACACATCTACCAAGATGAAGAAGAAACAGGGCTCTGAAAAGTCTTGAAGCAAAATAATTCCTTCTGTGCTTATACATATTCACAGCCATGTTGAAATGCTATTTGCATTCCTAAAGCAGACAGCATTTCCACAGGAACAAGGATTACTAGTTAAGACTGCAACATGGACTTTAACATTTCACTATATTTGTCCTTCAGAGGTCATCTGGATCTGCATTTAGGTGTTTTTCCCAAACAAATTAATTTTTTTTTATTAGTAATTAGAAACTTTTTACTGTGTAGTGAATTCAAAATGTCTTCCAATTCAGCAATCTTTCCTTCCTTCCCACAGTATTAATGCAAATTGTTTCCTCAATAAAACTGCAAAAGGTTAATTTGTCTACAGAGCCCCATGGCCAGGAAAACACAGATGTGACAGTGCTCACCACACCAGCGTGAGGAAATGTCAAAACACAATGGAAAATACCTAAAAAACCTGGAAGTGCAACTGCTTCCCCTTGGAGATCAAATCCTGCAAGGTAATTCCTTCAAAGGACAAAAGTGCCACAGAGCAGGGCCCTGAATGCTGCCCAGAACCTGGGACAGAGTCAGTGGCAAACATTTCCCAGCGCCAGGATCACAGCTGGAAGGCAATGTGGAGCACCCTCAGCCATTCTTGGAGGCACACAGCCCCAGAGGAGTCTGAACTGAGATTTTCACTCTGCCTTTGCTCCCTCAGTCGAGCAGAGTGAGCACAACCTCCCCAGCTGTGAGGCAGGTGTGAGCCTGACACCACCTGCACCTACCCACAGTGATCTGAGCAAAAAAAGTAGAATGACAGAGTTGAGAGACTTCTACAAGATTTTTGGCCCAGAAAGTAGGCAAAGAAATACTGCTGGGCAGCTCTGTGAGACGGATGGAGGTAGAATTCTGTTGAGAAAATGGGTAGTTGTCTATTTCTTATTCTTAGTTAATGATAAATCTTTATTTTGCAGCTGTATTTATTTTTACTTCACCTATTTTCATTTGCAGTTGCTCTCCAGACTGCAGAACACACCAATGAGACTTTTGTCACTAGCTTTAGAGGCATGAAGTTTACTTCCTACTAAAATGAATGCAAAGATTTAAATGTCTTTATAAATGCAGGATATAAAGTGGCATAGGGATTGTTATTTGAGATAGTTTGACCATATTTTCATCACTTAACATAACACAACCACCCAAATGCCACCACTTTCTGCACTATCAGGTAGAAGGCAGAGGTTGGGACCACCTCCAGCTCAGTTCTTGGGGACCTTCTCTCCTTTAAAGTCCTGCTGGCACAGAGAATGTCACAGCTTGGGGATGCAAGCAGCCCCTTGCTCCTGCTCATCTGTGGCACAACATAGTTGACTAATTAATTTTTTAAAGTATTCAAGATGTGGCACATATATGGGATTGAATACAGATTAGCATTACAATAATCACAAAGCTTTTGTAGCCTCGAATTTGTCTTCTTGCAGCAAAGGTCTCTTTAATGTGCAAATGAATGATGCCACTAGTATCTGGAAATAAACAGGCTCATTGTGATCGTGGCTTGTCACAAACACAGGCATTCAGGGTTATATTAACAGCTCATGGTAGGCTGGCAGAGAAATAAAAGATCCAGCCCAACTGCCTGGTGCCACATGCTGATCCCTCCCACCAGTGGCATCCTGCAGTGGTGTTAGGAAAATCTCCTTCCTCACAAATGTTTCTGGATTTAAGCTGTTTTCACGAGTTGCAAGGGCTTTTTTGCCCTAGTTATAAAGACAGGATATGTTTGCCAAACTGAGTCAAAAGAGAGCAAAAGGGACATGAATCTGTCTCAAAACTTCAAACCCATCAAAATCTGAGAGAGAGGTTCAGAGGAGAGATGGTCCACACAGCAAAATGCACAGGGAGTGGGGAAACAGGGAAGTGAGCTGGCTGGATTGTTCAAAACCTTGACTAGCTGTTAAGTAAAGGGGAACAAAATGATTGATTTTTTTTTTTTTCCGTTGTGTTTTTTTTTTTTTTTTTTAATTTTTTAACCTTTCAATTTTTGAGATGAACTCCGTCAATGAGTCTGGAGTCACCTCACTCCACACACAACAAAAGGACCAGCATGTCTTTCAGGAAGAAATCCTTTCCTGACTGTGGGCAGGCCCTGGCACAGTATCCAGACAGGCTGTGGCTGCCCCTGGATCCCTGGCAGTGCCCAAGGCCAGGTTGGACAGGGCTTGGAGCAGCCTGGGACAGTGGGAGGTGTCCCTGCCCTGGCAGGGGTGGCACTGGAGGGGCTGTAAGGTCCCTTCCAACTCAGCCCATGCTGGGATTCGTGTGCTTGGCACAAAGGGCTGCTCCTGCTAGCTGCTGGTAAACAAGCACATTCCTAACAGGATCCTCAGTGCCAGGGCAGTTAATTATAGGGTTTGCTTTTTAGTGAGATGCAAAACACAGTTCAGAAATGGAGGATCCTTTAGAAGGATTTAGGGAGATCAACGCTAAGTTTGTCATCCATCAAGGAATGCACACAGGATATTTTATATCAACATCTACATAAGATGTTTCCAAGAATAATGAGTGCACAATATTTTAAAAACAAATTTCACACATTTTTCTGACAAAGTGTTGTGGACTCGTGGTGTTAATTTTAGCAGTTTCAACTGGATTTGGTACGGTTGGAAATGCAAGGGGAAATCTGCAGTAATCAGGATGTGACACTCATTAACACTTTCACAAAATACCCACTGGATTTGCATAAACTCTGCAAAGATTCATTGGTGAATCTTTAATATGAGATTTCCCTTGGTTTTTACGCCACATTCAGCTGCGTTTGCCCTCTCTCTCTCCTCTCCCCTGCCAACTGGAACTGCTCTAAACAGTTCATAACAAAGCATAATAAAACATAGTGAGAAACTAAAATATACACGTAATTGCCCAAAAGCCTATATCATTGCATATATAATTTCATAAACTTCAAATATTTTTCAAGAAATCCTTCTGTAAGGGAGAGAAATATTAATTGGATACAATGGCTTGATGGAGTGGCACTCCAAGTCACTTAATAAATCTGGAGATGCACAGGCAAGTTCTTTAATGACCTGTGTATAAAACCCATCCATGGCCCAGCTTGCAGACAGCACAGTATTTGCATGCAAAATAGCAGGAAAAGAGTCTAGAAAATGGATAAACCACTCAGGCAGCAGAAGGTTTCTGGTCCTGACACAAAAATTTTAAGCAAATGCCACTTTTAAGAGAGAAAATTCTTGCTATTCCCAATATCGTAAACATGGCGATAAATTAAAATATAAAAAAAATAAATCTGGGTCATTTAAATCTTCTTTGAGAAAGATACCCTTCTCAAGAGTCAATATTTGCCAGGAGTTTTTATCTGAACTATCCAGGACTTATTGGACTGCACTGACTACATCAACATGGGCTATTACAGCAGACAATCCCATATGTAATTAGAAGCTCACCATGGAAAAAAAAATTATCTTCTCTTTTGAGCTATTAAAAAGAAATATTACCAGGTTTAAAAATTCTCATGGAAGTTCATTCTGATGCCAAAAATGGTTTTTTGGTTACTTTTGGTTCTAAGTAGAAGTCTTCTACCAGAATGGTTACAAGTTCAGCATTAATAGGATAAGTTTAAGTAAATTTAGGATAAGACTCAGAATAAAATTTTAAATTCATTTCAATTCTTCTCCCTGTCCTAAATTCCTGCAAAAAGACATAAATGACATTTAATTTCTGGTGTGCTATACTCCAACCCAACTGTTTCTGTTAGAGCCTAAGCTTTGAAATGATTTGAACTATGTACCTGTACAGAACGGCTGCACCAGACAATAGATTATTTCACTTGCTTGCATTTTGAGAAAATTTATTGACTGAGAGTCTCATTTCATTGCTCCTACTCAACACATCATTATCTCTGATATCCCACAAGCACATGAAAGAATTTTCTAAAGGAAAATACAACCTAAGTGTGAGGGCCAGGATACATTCCTGTATTTTATTTCTGGTTAAACTCTCAGGCTCAGATCACCTTTATGTCTTGTTCACTACTGAGTAATGGAAGAAGGCTGGGGAGAAAAATGAATATAAGTGGTTTTATTTGTCTTGTGGAATCTTTTTAAAGATAAATTAGAACATCAGAGCTTGGAATTTTTTTTTTCCCATGCTGAACAACTGAATTGTGCTGAGGTCACTTGAAGTGTAAATACTCCGAGCACTTTTCATTTGGGTTTTCATTTAAAAAAAAGTAATCTCAAAGTGGAACAAATTTTTTTGTTACGGTTTACTAAGCAGAATTCTCATTCCAATGCTTTAATGCTCCCAAAGCACAACTGATCACAAAGCAACAGCACATCTTGGTAAGTAAAAACTCAAAAATTTCTCTCTAACTCAGAATTATCCTCTTCCAAGGCTTACCCATCACAAGACTATTTGTACCCATAAAAAAGCCCAGAACTTGAGAGATAATTTCAGTAGTCACAATAGCAACAACACCCTCTGTGCCATTCCTCAAAGAATTCTCCTTGCTGGATGCACAAGGGGACTGTCAAAGCAGCAAAGCACTCTGGCATTTCCTGGTTTAGGACTGCAAGGATTCTACCCAAAACTGTAGAGCAAGAAAATGAATAAATCAAAAAATAAATAAATCAGAAACGCATTACAGGCTTTCAGAGTGTGCTAATGACATGTGAACTCTCTGACCCTGTGACTGAGGTGGTGATTATTATGGGACAACCACTGGGAAAACAAGCTGTTAGAAAATAAGAAGTCTTTACTTTTATTTCAGTAATTCAAATGGCACAGTAATGACTCTTTTGAACACGATTTCTCAAAGCTGTCATATATAATTCACGAGAGGCAAGGAAAACAAGTTCATCAGATATTTCCCTTCACATTTCTCTGTATCAATGGCAGGAATCTCAAAACACATGCATGCCACAGTGTCCCTCCCAAGAGAGTGAGGTAAAACCACTCGGATGGACAGCCCCTTTCTGCCTTGCATGGGTCAGGGATCGTAGGGTGAGAAACAAATTTCAGGATGGAAGACAGGAAAAGAAGAGGACACTGTATTCTGCTGCTTCAGAACTCCCTGTGCCTGGCTACAGTGATGTTTTTGGTGGCTCAAAGGGATGGGATGCACAGAAACTCAGGAATAACTGAAGTATGGATAAAATACATTTCTATAACTGTAAGGTGGTTGTTTTTGGCACTCATACCTGCAGCAATTGCAGACAGAACTTGGAAACTGGGTGCCAGAAATGTGGCCCTGAGGAACCTGTATCAGCATGAATTTCTTAAAATGCAGAGAGTATGGGAAAACAGACCAACTGTTCTGAGGGCTACAAGACTCTCCTGGGCACGGAGCTGGCACATGTGGAACGAGGCTGGGCAGATGTGTGCTGGCTGGCAGCTGGTGAGCAGCGAGCCCCAGCTGCCAGCATCCTGCCAGGACTGCTGTGAGGCACACAGAGCTGTGGTTGGGCACACAGAGCTGTGGTTGGGGCACTCAAGGTGTGGCTGTGGCACACAGAGCTGTGGTTGGGCACACAGAGCTGTGGTTGGGGCACTCAAGATGTGGCTGGGGCACACAGAGCTGTGGCCAAAATGCAAGCTCGGGTTCCTCAGGGACAAGCTGGGCCACGGAGGCCACGAGCCCTGCTGCCACTCTCACTGGCAGGAAATGAAAGCTCATTATTTGTACTCTGAGAGCTCTTCAGGCTGATGTTGGAATAAAGACACAACACACTGAGCTAGAGCTGGCACTAAAGGGAACTCAAGATTCCAAATGAGGAAACAGGAAATTCCACGTGCACCATAATATTATGCCCACATCCCTGCTCCAGACACCAGCTTCCACCAACATGTTTTCCCAGAGAGATCAGGCCTCCTTTCGAAAGCACACAGAAAGTCAGCACTACTGTTCCATTCTGCTATCAGTGGGTTTCCCCTCCTGAGTTCAGAATTATTGTTCCTACCAAATGCCACCACTCCTGGTATCTTCTGAGGTTCATGGAATTTCACAGCCTTTGCTGCCCTCTCTTCTCTTTAGGAAAAGCCTCAGTGTCCCCTTTCAGAAGATAAACAGACAGGCTGTAAAACACTCCTAAGTGTTAATTTTACCTGGGAAACAAAATGGCCTTCACACTCTGAACAACACATAAGGAAAACAGTGAAAATTCAGGACACTAGTCAGGGCAACATATTCCACATTGGCTTCAACTGAAAAAAAAATTAATTTGTGGATATAAAATTTTGAATGAAAATTACAGTAATAATAAAACTGCAAGTCAACTTTTTACTGCATTGCAATAAAATATTACTCAAAGCTTCAGTACATTATACCTCATTCTAGTGGAAAGTTCAAAAGAAAGAACAAAAAGATTTAGGAAGTTATCCTTTTAGATATATATATTTGTGATATATCTATATTTTTTATATTTCTATAATAAAAATCACAGATATTCATGTATACACATATATTTAACAACCTTAACAGACAAGCAAGTACAGCACAACCTGATTGTGATTATTTGGAAAACAGAAAAGCACCAAAGATGTTTTTGAATAGCAGTGCCAGAGACAATGGTCAGGAATATTTCGCAGAGGAGTTATTTAGATCAGTTGTTTTCAACAGGCTGAAGGCCCTGACTGCCAGGGCTTTGACAATAAAGTGCCATCACCTTTTTATAAAATGAGAAGAGAAAGGCTTAATTTACAACAGAAAAGAAAATTTCCTGCATTTCTTGTGAATTCTCACACATCATTAAGTCTTTTTAGTATTATTCTAAGAGCTGTGAGGTTTGGGTGATTTCACTAATTGAACTCAAAGTCAGAGAAGCATGATTTTTGGAACACCACTTAAAGCTTCTGGTATTTTTATTAACTTCCACACCTAGAGAAGTGAGTGACCATCACATCACCTCTGCTCTGGCAGTTGTATTATTTCATGCCAACTTCACATGGTGACTTCAGCTGCTCCTCATGACACAAGAGCCTTCCAGGAGTCAGAGTCTGCAGATTTCCCAACATAGCCCTTCTAAGATTTTTAAATGGCTGCTCCATCTACATCCTTAAAACTTACCAATATTTCAAGAGAACACAATATTCCGTATTTGTTTACATTTTTATAACTACACATCACCCCATGCAAATAAACTTTGTTTTCTAACCTGTGGAGTTATGCAGTATTTATTGAAATTGTAGAATTCATACTGTTATTATGAGAGCATGAAACAACAAGTGTAAAATTAAAACTCGTCATTACCTTGAAATCTGGCATGAAACCTGAAACTAAATTAAATCTTTTCTAAATGCCAAAACCAAGGAGAAGAAAAACACCACCTAAGGGAAAACTCATTCCTATATTCTTGTTCCCATTTCCTGTTTAATTTGTTTGCATATTTACAAACAGAAGACTGAAAAAAGGTACCTGAGCAGTCACAACTGAACCACCTGGAACAGTGAGAGGCTGGCATGTGGATGAAGGGAAATATCTTTCCATCAGGACTTGGAAAAGAGTCTAAATCTACTCCAAATCCAGACTTGGAGAGCTGTTGAGAATACAGCAATAATTCTCTGGATGAGTCTTACACCATATACTGATCAAGACCAATAAAATTACACAAAATGGGATAATTTTTACCATATCGAAGGAGACATGAAATCACTTGCCTGGGCTCAAGTCAGTAACGGCTGAACTACTGCCCATCCACCTGCACACAGAGGCAGAAATGCAGACAGCTGCAACTGCCAGCAGATTTTAAGAATTCTGTGAAAATATTCATTGAAACATAAGGAAAAGTTTTCACAGCTTTCCAGTGCTGAACTTGACAACAGAAGTTCAACGAAGAATCAAACCAAATTATTTTTCTTGCAAAATGGAACAGGATGTCATTTGATTCAAATCTGCTGCTCCAGTTATTTGGTCATTAGAACCATTCACCATCCCAGGCATCTTTGTACACAATTCTGGGTCCACATCAAAGAAGCCAATCTACCACGTAGAACACTGGAAATCAACTTTTCTCAGGAAAGACATTTTTATTTCCTCCAATTCTAGTATATAAGTCTTCAAATAATAATAAGCTCAAAACATTTAATGCAGCTGGAAATGACTCAGATAAGCAGAAATGGCAGGCCTTCAGTGCAGAATGACTGACAGGCCAAGGAAAGGAGAGGACAATTGGAATGACAGACTAAGTCAGAGTGTAAATCATCACTGAAGTATCTGAGAGCTCTGCAGGACACCACCAGAGATGCTTGTTGGGCTGGAAAGAATAGGGTTGGAAAATAATTGCCTGGAGACAGAAGAACACAGGCGGGAGTAGGAAGATTTGAACAGGCTAAAGGAAATAGGAATGGAGATAGGAAGGCCACATACAAGCTCACTGGCTAATCCAGAAAAGAGTCACAGCACCAGAAACACCATCACAGGTCAGGAGCGGGCAAGCACTGCTCCCTGCTGTGGAACCCCAGAAGATGAGGACAAAGTGTCTCACACACTGCCAGCGGGGTGCCCGAGGGGCCAGCCAAGGACATGATGAGGAGTAAGCTCATCTCTCATCACCTGAGACTGGCTGTCAAACAAAGTCCTCTTGCTGCCTGCACCACCTAAAATCAGTCTTTAAAAAAAGTTTCTACAGAATGTGGGCTCTCCCTAAATATATCAGAAATGCAATGTGTGCAGTAAAACCTGTGAGCTGCTCCCTGCAGACACAGCCCTGCACAGAGCCCTTCTGCTGAAGGTCTTACTGCAGGTCCTTCTGTTAAGTGAAATATAAATTGGTAACTGTTGTTGATATTAATTTCTTAGACACTTATAACTAAATTATCCACTAGAGAGCACAGCAACATTTTCAAACACATTCTGCTTATGCCTGCAACTGCCAAGTGAGGTCCTTGTGGCACTCAAAGTCACTCTCTACACAAGAAATATGCTAAACAATCTGCCATGCACAGCAGAGATAAGGAATGGACTCAATACAAGGCTTGAACGAGAAAAGGTCAACAGACCATGAACTTTTAATGAACAAATTTCAGCTGCTCTCAGCCTGGTGTGCAGTTCTTGGACATTACTGATGAAATAACTTCTTTTACATTATACACTTTTGGGTATAAACATATAACAACATACAACAGAAAGAGAAAATACATCCTTCCTTCCTGCAGGAGAAAGCCTCAGCAGCACAGCTCATCAGCATTCTGGGCAAGAGCTGCTCTGCTTCCTGGTCTCCAATATATTCTGGTGATGTCATGACATTTTTACTTTCCATTAAAGAAAACCTTTCATCATTTACTATTTCCCATTTTAATGAGCATCCTGAAAATTCATATATTGTTTAAAAACGTAAATAAAATATTCTTCAGTTTTGCTCTATTTTATAGTGGCTGAGAACAAAAAGAATATCATCCACACAAAGTACTCTGGAATTTCTGCTTTAAAATATTGTTTAAAACTGCTGTATTTCCCACAGACCCTTCATCAATACATTGACAAGGGTGTCCAAAGCATGCAGAAATCTGAACTGCACATCTCAGAGCCACAGGGAGACAAATTAACTCCACCAGAGATCTTTGCTAAATATGTTTTTCTTCCTTTTCCCACAAACCATTTGAATCAATCATTGCTGTAAAAAGATTAATACCATAGGGCATCTTGTATTCCCAGAAAAACAGAGAACTTGGCATATCCAGTCAAATATGTTCAGAAGTGGGTAGATTCAGACACTGAAAAAAAGAAATCATTGAAAGTATTTGAGTCTGAGATAAGCCACATGCAAGAGAAATCTTGTCCTAAACAGCATCAGTTACTGCTTTATCATCTGGAGAAGAGGGGGTTTATAGACATTTCTCATTTATGTTGGCACCCCCATGAATAGGAATGAAATGAGAAAGCTGACAGCTACTACAGAATGCAAAGAGAAGTGCTAGGAAAACATTTACTGTCCATGGGAGTTGTAAGCAGCACAGTCAGCTGGGAGGGTGGCAAACCACTTGATAACCACTACTGCAAACAAAGAGGAACAAATAGCAAGGAGGAGAAAATCCAAATCAGCAAAAAGGGATGAACACAGACCACAGCAGAGGTGGTTCATGAGTAAAAAGGCTAACGTGGATTTCTGCAGCTCAGCTGAGCAGGGTGTTGAAATACCCTGTAATACAGATGATGCAAGTGCTAAATGCAATATATTCACAGAACCATAGAATGGCTTGGGTCAGAAGGAACCTAAAAATTCATCTCATTCCACCCCCTGCCATGTCCAGGGACACCTTCCACTGTCCCAAGCTGCTCCAAGCCCTGTCCAGCCTGGCCTTGGACACTGCCAGGGATCCAGGGGCAGCCACAGCTGCTCTGGGCACCCTGTGCCAGGGCCTGTCACCCTCCCAGGGAACAATTCCTTCCCAATTTCCAATCTAAACCTCCTTCAGTTTACAGCCAGTCCCCTTTGTACTATCAGTACATGTTTCCATGAAAAGTCCCTGTCCAAACACTCAGTGCTATTTCTTTGGGGTTACTCTAATCCACTTTCATTTTCTTCAACCCTATCAGTTTAAAATCACCATCACTCTAGGTGCCATAACAGGCATTGTTACATGTTTATACAATTGAGGAAAAACAAACAAACAAACAAACAAAAAACCCACATAAAAATAGAAAGAAGAAATATGAATTATCAGGTTTTCTCAGCATAATCTACAATTATGGATGACTCCTGGCACAAGTGGGTTAACCAGTTTACCAAATCCTCCTCAACACTGAGAAATATATTTTAATATTGATAGACCTGATTTCTTTCTGCCTTTCAAATCACACTAATGGGGTCTAAGTCAGAGCGGGAGGGTGCAGGGGTGGTATCTAAAATGGCTTAATTGGCAACACCCTGCAAAATAAGGCAGCAGCAGCAGCAAACAGATCCTACCTGGACAGTGAGTTTGTGATACAGGCAGAATCTGTGTCTGCTTCACCAAAAAAAGTTGAGCCTTTTTTGATGATTTCCAGCCCCAGTAAAACAGTTCTCTGCAGCATCAAGTGTCCAGGTCTTGGGAGCAAAGCTTCTTTGAAAGGGGGGAAAGATTTCCTGGCTGGAGACAAAGTGCTGACCCGAGGTTATTAGAGCTGCAGCTCCTTCACCTGCATGGTTTTCCTAAGTGTTTTGGCTCTGCAAGAGTTGATGAGCAGTTTAACATCCTGCTGGGAAAATAATAGCTTCTATATCCATGTGTGGACCGTTTCAATTCATCTAGGGAAGAAAAGTCTCTGTAGGTGCAAAGGCTCACACGAAATATATACTTTTAATAAAGCATTTAGAGGCAAAAAGAATGATACTGACTTTCCATCTCAGTTAAAGACAGGCTCATGCTGGAAAAAATTTGTTCATGTTGGACAAATGGTGAAGCTGATGGGCCTATGGCTTCTGTGTGCAGTGTACCACACACTTCTAAATGGATTTTAAGTGGATTTATCTTTTCAAAAGGTGTTTTGCTTTTGTTTACATTACTGATTTCAAATTTGACAGAAGTCACTCAAAAGACTTATTTTCAAACAGCATTACCACAATAAAAAATTAAAATAAATCTACACCAAAGCAGGAATTTTATTATTCAGAAAAATTCTGCACCTCTGACTGGTTTGAGTATATCATACCAAAGCAAGACCTCACACAAGGACGAGAAAAGACTCGATTTGAGGAAAAGCCACAGTAAAGAGGCTTTATTAATTAAGCCAGAAAAAAGGTATGTATTTAATACCATGGAGAGGTGGTATTTCGAACTCATCAGTGTGGGCTCAGCCACAGCCCCAGCATGGGTTCTTTCTCCAGGAGCTGGATAGAGAGATGGAATAACTCTCATAAACTTCACCTTTCTGAGGCTTGCCAGGTGCCTTGTGAACATGTGGGCAGGCAATACATAAAAAATTTGTGAAGAATTAATTTAATATGGGCCTTTTCACAAGCTCCAGATTATCCATCTTGGTGTTTTGGAATGGAAACAGGAGGTTCATTTCTCTGACAAACTGAAAGATCATTTTTATCTTAAGCTTTCCACAAATACTATTTTTGTGTATACTGAGAAAAGCACATGTACAGTGTCATTTAGAAAAATTAAAGATTATTTTTACACTGATGACACTAAAATAAACTCAAAATATGCATAATAAGGCCCTTTTTTTTCTTGTGTCTACACACCAATAAAGTGGTTCTCTGAATGTATTTCATATAAAGCTTGACACAAAACTCAGGCATCTCTAGATCTAGCTATATTTCACAGTTAGAGTATTTTTAATTAAGAGCTTGTGAAGAATTGAAATGTATGTGCTTCAACATCACACCAACAAGGTCCAAAGCAACAACATGTATGGTAAAAGCAACAGGATATCCCAAAATCAGCAGCCATATGGTCCAAGACACACATTCCATCTGTCATAAGATAGAATTAGAAGATTATTCTATCCATTATTGTATTTTTCAAAACAGAATTGAGAATGGCTCAGTAGAAAGCTGTAGTTTCACTAATGCTGTTCAAATTCTGCCCTAATGTAGTGTTTCAACAAGCAGTACAAGAATTTAACCTTGTCACAAATTGTCTCCTTCCTTCAAGATGGAGGAAGGGGAGGTAGAAAAGAAAGGAGAGCATAAAAAACAAAAAAAAAAAGGAAAAAATGAAGATTGAAGATATATATATATAGACATATCTTATGGATAAAAGCACCTAATCCCAGTTTAGCTGTCATACAATAACTCTTCTCAAAGGGCAAGGAAAGGGGAAGTAATTTCCCAGGGAGGTCTTCTGGGGTGACAGAATATATGGATTCCATTAACTGCAGCAGATGTGGGGCCCATGGATTTGCCCTGGCAGCCTGGGGATGGCAGGGCCATGCTGCTCTTTGTTCAGCAGAGGGGCCAGCAGCTGAAGGGCTCCCTGGGGAGTGCTGGCTTCCCAGGATTGCTGGGCAAGGCTGGTAATGCCCACTGGGCTGGCTGGGAGTGGGGCTTAGGCAGAGAAAAACATCATCAGTGGTCAGCTGAAATTCTCTTGTCCAATACCACAGCCAAGGCCTGTGGTTCACCCTTCCCTGGGAGCTGTCCTGGTCACACGCTGCAGTTCCTTGGATGTGCTCCAGAATGGGGAGGAGGAAGAAGGCAGGCATGGCACACACTGCTGACTCAGCAGTGGCTGGTGTGACCCCAGGGAGCCAGACACAGAGCCACAGTGTCACCCCTGGCCCAGGGACCTGCCTGGCAGTCCAGAGCCACAGTGTCACCCTGGCCCAGGGACCTGCCTGGCAATCCAGAGCCACAGTGTCACCCCTGGCCCAGGGACCTGCCTGTCAATCCAGAGCCACAGTGTCACCCTGGCCCAGGGACAGGCATGGCAATCCAGAGCCACAGTGTCACCACCCCTGGCCCAGGGACCTGCCTGGCAATCCAGAGCCACAGTGTCACCCTGGCCCAGGGAGCTGCTGCAGGGGTACCCAGCAGGCTCTCAGGTCACTGTGACAGCACTGACAATGCCCCAGGGTCATGTGGCATCTGTGCTCCGTCACCTACAGAACTGTCCCAAATTTAAGGAAACTTTGTGCTTTTGGGAAATGCTTTCTGTCTCTCCCCTGCTTTAAAAAAACCCCAAAGGAATACTGTAAAATATCACAGCCCTACCAATTCACTCTTATAACTTAACCTTGTTTTCTTTGGCGCCTTTTTTTCCTTAACAGTGCATCGCATCCCCTTCAGAAGTTTCTCCCATTAACTTGTACTGCTAATGACTGCCAGACAAAAATTCTGGGAAGCAACAGTAACAGAACACTGGATTTTTTTCCTTATTTGCCCAGTTGCCTGTGAATGTGCCACACTTAAGGCCATTGAATCAAGTGAGGAAAGATACAGAAGTAGTTGATATTACTGAAGTACCTGAATACTGACAGACAACAGAAAAATAACTGTGCATGTGCTTTGCAGTGATGAAATCTATGTCTCTTCTTCACACTGCTGTGCAAGGGTGCAGCTCTTCCCTGGGTACAGCAAATGAGATACCAGCCCATCAGCTTTAGGAGGGGTGGAAAAAACTGCTCCCTGGCAATGAAAATACATCATTTTAAGGGCTTAATTTATTTCCTTTATTTGGTGATATTAGTTCTGGGTGCTTTCCTGCAGCATATCAGGTCTGTACAAACCCCAGTATCGCTATGGCTAATCTATAATAACATAACTATCTGCAGTTCATTCCATCTCCTGCACCAAGCCATGAAACTCAATTACCAAGTGAGAAAAAAACAGAAAAGCCAAAACAATGATGTAGAGCAGGTGTCAGGGTGTCAGTGGAGCTGCCACAGTTATTGCTGTGTGAAGCTGAGGCACTCCAGAAATTGGGAACACTCGGGGCAGCCCATTCCCAGCCCACGCAGGGCAGCACAGGACAGTGGCATTTACACAGAATTTATCGAGGTAAGAGGCCCCAAGTCCAACCTGTCCTTCCCCCACCCACTTACTTTACCTTAAATAATGCTGTTGATGTAATACAACATTTACACATTGAGGTTTTTTTACCTCTCAAAATAAGCATTCTGCTCTGCTGTGTTTTAAAATGCCAGTACATCAGAATTCATTACAGAACCAAACAAAACCAATATAACACATGCATTTAATAGAGAAATAAACTGCAGTAAGAAACAGGTTTCAGTATTTAATGGCATGAATAATGAATTAAAAATTAAGTTTAAATTATGTTGAAGGTCATAGAAAAAGCCTCAAAGAAAGATAGTTAAACAGACTTTAAAAGGAAGATTTAAATAGGTGATCTTTTAGCATTCTAGCAAAAACACTCTGTCTTTCACTCTTTATTTAAATTAAAATACCACTCAGTGACTGACCTTTTTAACATGGCCTAAGGGAGCAGGGTATGATCTTGTTAGAAAAGAAGTGATATTAAAAGAGCAATACTATTAAAAAGCAGAAGATGATGGAACTCACAGATTAAAAATTGTTTGCTCAGGGAAGATTAACTTTTATGAAAAGTCCTTCTTGCTACAAGCAGAGACCACTACTGCTGTTACCATTTTGGAAACCAGTTTATGGACTGAGTTAATAAAGACTGTCCTTAAAAACAAACCACAAAGCTAAATCCCAGGTTTGCTGACATTTCAGAAGTGTCCCTTCTTTTGAGCATTCCCCTTGGCAGCCAGCTGTGGCAGGGATGGGCTTATCTAACTCTGCTCCTGAACATTCCCTAAGTGCTGTCCTTCAGCCTAACTCCCTGACTTCCAGATTTGTATCAAGAGGGGCCACAGATCCTGCCCAAGAAGTGGAGGGCAAGACTTTGGCCTTCTGAGAAGTTCCCAGAAAGGCCTCTGTGAGCACCTCATGACTGTAAGACTGGTTACACCCCTGCAGGGACCTCAGCCTTGTCACCAGGGAGCACAGAGAGCAGCTCTTTAATAATCCTCACCTGACTTTGATCTCTGCTACTCCAAGTCAACCTCCAAAATCCCTACTCCCCTTACTTTAAATGGAGTCCATCCCTAGAGATGGAAATATAGACATGGAAATTTCTTTATATTTCCCTAGAGACGGAAATATAGACATGGGGATGATGAATGCCTAATCCCCACCAAGAATTAAACAGCTAAAACAAGTCACTGATCCAGCCTCTCCTCCAACAGAGGCCGTGTCCTCACACCTCTGCCCAGCAGAGAGCCCTGAGCAGGGGGAGCTGAGCCCTCCTCAGCGTTTTGGCACCAACAAGGAGAGCCCTGAGCTGGTGCCACCCTCCCCATCCCCACCCCCAGGCACAGGCACTGGGCTGTCACATAATTAAACACTGGCATTTGAAAGTTTTACACTTCACCGCTCGGAAACTAAGAAATGTGCTCTGTCTCTGAATTTGCATGTGGGTTTTAATGGATTAAAGCATCACTGTCATGACTTAGAGGAAATTCATATAAATTAGGTGGCTAGCAAAACCTTGGGGAGGTTGTGTCCTTGACTTCACTGAACTTGTCTTGTGTATCAATTAGTACATTACTAATTAAATATAAACCACTAGAAGAATAAACTGCATTCAATGAAAGAAATCAAAATCTGATGTCACAAATTATGTGTTGTTAAAGGGATCACTTCAAAATAAAGGTGTCCAGGAAACCAAACACTACTTCTTTCTACCAGAAACCCAGGTGAAAATCCCTCCACAATACTAAAAAGGCAAAGATTTAAAATCTGAGAAGCTACAGCTTCTCCTTTGGGTCCCAGTATTCAAGCATTGCCAAAAAGGCAGAACCATGTATGTGTATTTAGGATATTCTACAGTGTTTTGAGCAACAGAGATCCTGTTTGATCCTGTTGTCTCCTTGTGATACTGAATTTGCTGAACGTGCTCAAAGACGACGGCTCCTGTACTAAAAAAGAGAATAAACTGGACGCCCTCCAGTTCTTTTGCTGCAGAGACTGAAATGAACACCACTGAAACCAGGCATAACCTTCTGAAATCACATTTTGTTCATTCACTTCAACCTCCTCATGAGGTAAAAACCTCAAAATTTACTAGCCAGGCCAGGAAGTGTGGATCATCCCCTTGCTACGCAGTAGATGCACTGTAAATATTTTCTTCAGTTTAATTTGTGGCTGGAAGGGGATGAAAGCAAAACAGTTCTGAGAACTAAAATTGAGTCAGTGCTGAGGGTTGGATAGATTTCTAAAAACAAGCATTTCTATGAATTTATACATATTGTCTGATTTAAATTGCTGGATTTTTTCTCCCATCTTTACTGAAATTTCAGAAAAATTACTCCAGTGATGGGAAACATACAAATATAACCTTTTCCTTTCCAGATCTCAATACAGTATATTAAAGTGGTCTAGTAAAACAAAAAAACCCAAAGCCAACAATAACAAAAAAACCCAATCAAACAAAAAAAGAGCAAACCATTTGTACTTATCTATCCTTAAAGTAAATCAAGGTAATTTGAACTATTCTAACCTCGCCTCTTTGCACAGAATTTCTGGGGTTTTGCTGTACAGAATGGAGATGATGAAACTTTCTCTGACAAATTCTTTGGTATTCACTAATACCAAAAACCTTCTCTCCTATAGCCCTTTAAAACCTCTACATGCAGAAGTAACTGGAACAAGAGAAAACCAGCACAAAATGAGATAATAAAGTTCTGGTTTTGAAGATTCAGAAAATAGATGCATGATTTTTAAAAAATCAGAATCTATTTGACTCAACTTATGTTTAATCACATTATTTTCAGATTACCACAGAATCTTCACCAAAATTGTGTCTCCTTCAGCAATTTTTCATAAGAGTTTTTAAAAAAAGAGTCTCCAGGATTAGCTAAAGATATTATCAAATCCATGGTGATATGGGGCTCTCTTGATTTTGAGTCCAAAGTCTGAAACATTGCTGGACTGCTAAAAACTCTTTCTGTTCACTTTTATTTGTAGCTAAAACCAACTTTTAGAATTTTGAATTAAAATGCTAATATTATGTCCTCCTGACAAATAAAGCATGGAAAAGCCTTCACTGACAAGAAAACCAAAGCTGTTCCCCAGTTATTTGAACAGCACTTTCCTCACTATGTTGGAGATGCTCCCAGAGATCTTAAAAATCAAATGTTGCACAAATTAATTCCAAAGCAGGAGGTGCAGGGGTGGGCAGGAAGGATCAGCATTGAGTACAAGTCAGTTTAATTTGCAGGTATCTGAGAGGACATTATAACAATGACATGAATAAGGATAACAAAATGTTAACGAAAAAGCACTGTCAGTAATGATACATTCAGATAAATGGCAAACGTACTTGCATGAACTCTATCATTACTGCTTCAATCACAGTCATACTTAAACTTTGGGGAGCTAATTTCATTTATAAATTCTGCTGCTGCACATCAATTATCAGCAGCATTACTAACAGTGAGGCACAGAACTGCTGTGCCAGGGTGACTGATTGTCTGGCATTAGCTCTGATAAGAGAAGGGTTGCAAACCACTTTAAATGTCAAAAACCTGCAACAATAATGGGCATAAGCACCAGTTATACTCCTCTAACTTCCCTGCCTTCCTGGCAATTCATTATTCTGTCTTCCCATTGCTACATCACCTAACTAACACATATAAATGCCAAAGAGCGCTGATCTTCCTTACAGAGAATTTTCAGAGTCTTTATTGTGAGGGAATTATCTGATTCAAAACCAGAATTAATTCCCTGAGCAAAATATTTGCGGTTGGTCTATTTCAAGATCAGTAACAAAATTTTGATTTCAGGGCATTAAAATCAATCCTTTCAACACAGTGATTGCGTTTAAGAAAAAAACTCAGCATCAGCCTTTCTACAGAAATTTCCCCATGTGGCTCCAGTAAAGGGGGCAGAAGGTTAGGGAGACTTACCCAGAGCTGCTGTGAGCATGGCTGGTGCTGCCACTCCATCACACGGTGCCTGCCCAAAGCACAGCAAGAGCTGCAGGAGCTGCCTGCTGGACATGCAGCCTGAATGCCAACTGCCTGTGACATTGACTTGTTTCCAGCCTCTTGTAGTGCTGCCGCTATCAGTGTTATATTTGTATAGTAGAATAACATGAAATATTGATTCTGGAGTGCTTATCAACTGGACCTGCTCAAAATACTCTTCCTGCGAAGTTCCGCGCTGTTTCTCATGCAGATCCGGTGCTGTGTATTGGTGCAGCTTGCTCTCTCACAGCACTGTGAATTCTTTCCTTGAGACATAAGCAATAACTTTTTTAAAATCTGGGAACAGTGGTAAAAGGCACAAACAGTATTTTCTGAAATTGTATGAAGTGTCCTTTAAACTAATTTAAATCTGACAGAATGACTTTAAAAGACCGCCTCTTCTCTTCTGGCTTATCACTACTCTGAAATCTGTCCCAGGGCAGGACGATGACCAGCAAATTTCTGATTGCAAAATGAATTACTAAACATTCTGGGCACGTTTTTTTTTGTTTTGCATGAGGTATTTTGGGCACTTTGCGTGTGCCAACACGAGATAGGAATAAAAGCAGAGGCTGCTGCCCATGGTTTGCCTCTGCAGCCTGCCAGGGGCGTGGGACGTGCAGGGGCAGCTCCAGGGGCACGAGGGCTGCCCGTGCCAGGGGCTGCACACCAGAGACACCTGCCCACAACACAGCCCCAGACTCACCTGGCACAGCCAGTGACACATGGCAGGGAAAAAAATGTCTCCCTCTGCAAACCCAGCTACTCACAGGTAACTTCTGGACGCCCCTGTGGGTTTCTGCTGGCTGCACGATGTGGTATCAATTCCAGCTAAACAACCAAAATCAACTGGCCTTATTCCACACCACCAGTCAAAGGCATCTCCTTCTCCTCTGCTTGTACATCCATTTTTAACGTAGCCCAGCACTTTTATTCGCTGTGAACGTGTTTAAAGCAGCTGATCATGCAGTCACTGCTGTCACAGCATTGGTGGCCATGCAGACAACAGTAGAGTCCTGAGGGTGGGCTGCTCTTGGCTCCAGACCCCTAATGCCAAAGCAGACAACTACACAGATGTGGCACTCCTGAAAAGTCAAAGCTGAACTTGTTCATTGTTCTTTCAGCGGGTCAAAAATTCATTATGTTGGCATACATAACAAAACTGACAAAATGAACAATTATCTCCAACTCACCTTCGAAAAGATTAAAAATGCCTCACCAAGAGAACTAAACAGGGCTAAACAGAATTTGTGTGCTGCAGGTTTTCTCAAAATAACCACTTCAATTTTCTTTTGGCTGAACCTTCAAAACCCTGAAAAGTCTCTCAATAACAAAAATTTTGTTTCCAAACTGGCCATTTTTTTTCCTGAGATTTAATGGAATAGTAATGCATTTATTTAACATTTTACCCCGTAATGTCTCAGGAGGTAGATTCTATTAACTTGCTAAGAAGAGCCACACATCCCAAACCAGATAAAGACTTGTACTTCAAAGACCTGCAAAAACCTTTCAGATTCAGCTGGAAGATTCCACCACAAAAGTTTATCATGAGCTGAAAAACAGACAAAAAACAGCATTCTCTAAAACCTGAAAAATAATGGAGAAAGAAATTACATATTTAGTTGTTCATGGACTTGCACAAATACAAGTAGAATTTGTTTCATTGCAGTGACCATTTCTCTTTGATACCAAGAAAAAAAATTCAGCTCACATCTATACAACTGTACATAATAATTTACTGGATTATTATAGCTTTAGAGTTTGCTTCCCTAATGAAAATAAGCCTGCTACAAACATAGATAATCAGATGTATGAAGAACCACTGTGACTCTGATTAGCTGTGATACATGAGTCATCTGCAGAAGCTGGAGTTTAGGCATTCTTTCCACCAAAAGACAGCACCAACCTCCCACTGAAACCAGCCCCCTGAAAAGCCCCAAATTTCAACAGAAAGGCCCACAAGGAGGGAAGAACTGGAACTATAATAATTGAGCTCCACACAACAGCTTGCTGATCACCAAGCAAGAAAACCTGAATTTCTTCCAAACCTCAGCAGCAAAATGCAAACATTTCCCCCACGCAAGAAACACAAATAAATCAGTGTTAGTGCAACTGAGAGCAGGCAGCACTGCCCACTCCCTGCAGCCCCAAGCAGCCTTCCCCAAGAACACAGAGTTTAGGACACAGATGTTTTGTTCTTGCTTTCAATCCCACTATTTGACTATGCAGTTATTAGAAAATATCCATCTGCCCTTATTTCTCAGACCACTCTACAAATGCAGCAATGCACAGAAAGCTGCCAGGGTATTACAGGAGCTTCTGGCTGGGCTCAGTGTTGTGTTTCTCCAGAGCAACAGGATTTTTTTTTTTTTTAGTAAGAGTATATTGATTATCTGTCAGGCACCATAGACAGATGGACAGTATAAATAGCAAACATTTGTGTGATAACTTAAGATTTAGATTTTAATTCACTTTTGGGTGGGATTTTTCCCTAGCATCACTTTTATCAAATCAACACCTTAGAGAGATGAGTAATGGCAGTGAATTTGGATTTATAGCTATAATAGTCCTAACATTAAAGTAAAAGTAGATGCTTTATTTCTTGGAATTTTCTCTTTCAAAATTTCGGTTTTCCATCCAGACCTGCTGGTATTTTGGATTTTGGCTTGCCTAGCAAGCACAACTTTACTTCTACCTAGTGAACTTTTACTAAGTTCAGTTAAGAGGTGCACAAGTGCAGTAATTATAAAAAAACCTCAGCTTTGCCAACAGGGCATAAATCCAGCAATGCTTTGTGAGGGCTTTGAAAGAAGAAGAAATACACCTATTTCTATCCCTTTTATCTTCTTGCTCCTTCATTTGCAGTTCAGGATCCCAACACTGCAGAAGCCTCTTGCATGCAGGAAGTGCTGTGACCAATATTCAACCTGAGTGCCATGATCTGCACGAATCCCAGCCCACCAGTGCTCAGGCACAGGGTGGGACATCGTGGAGTTCACAAACTCTGCAACCCTGACACCCATCAGGAGGAACTCTGAGCCCTGTGAAGACAAAGAGTTCACTGGCACAGCCCCACGCCTCTGGCCAGCTGCTGATTCCATCCTAAGGAATTCCATCTGGGCACTGGATCAAAGAGTGAGTGCTTTGTTTACATGTGCTGCCTGCAAGCAATCCAGCTTGAATAACAGCTTGGCACAGGACTGAGCCCCACGAGTCTGCATCCAGAACCTAACATTTAATATGTGCTAGCTCCTCTCATGCAGCAGGTGACAAAAGCCTCATCATTAACCATCTACTTGCCTGTACTTTTCCCATCTGAAATAAAACACTGACAAGTTTTTTTTTTTTAAAGTGCATGACAATATATATATATTAAATACCTTAAAATGGGTATGAAACACTGTATTGCAGCTTGAAGCTATCACCTGCGAGCTCCCTTTTCACGTTCCATTTTTGCTCTGTTTCCTCTGCAGCCCAAGATCAGCACAGAGAGCTTCCTTCAGTGCTTGGCAATAACAGGCTTCCCCTTCCCCAAGATCAGCACAGGTATCTAGGTCACGATAACGGGATAAACTGCTAATAAAAATAGTTCTCTCTTCCCCTTAGGATTTCTCTTTTCCTGAATTTCATCTGGGCTATACTCCTCGTTTGGCTTCAGCTACTGTGAGCCCACTTCATCCCTTCTACAAATACACCATGACCAAAATGACTAATGAAGTGTTTACTACATGTTAAGCTGAAAAATCAGGTAATTTAAAAGGCAAAACACGACAAAGAGGGTCAAGAAGGTTAATTGTATTAAAGCTGGTGTCCTGGAGTGGCTCATGGGAATGATGCATGACGTGAAAATCCTCCTGGACCTTGGGAGGTGCAGGGGATGCTCCTGGTGCTGCAGCTCCAGATGCTGCTCTGAACTGGCAGATCAATATCCCTGTGCTTTGATGACTTAAGGACACAAACTCTCAAGATCCAGACTGGTGAAGACAATATCCAAAAACTAAGGCCATAACATGGATAAAAACCTAAAAAAGGGCCAGCACAAATAAAGAGAAACTGGTTGACACTGATCACAACATTGTGTAGGACATTTGGTCTGTAAGGATGTATCACTGAACACATATCTTGATCAAACCTACAATTAATTTCCAATGTCAAAATTATCATAAAAATTGCATGACCCCACTATGAAATTTGCTCAGTGCTTAAGGGAAAAAAGGTTGATCAGAATGAGGAGTGAAAACCACTAGTGTGGTATTTCTCAATATACAAATACTTATTTTTTCAATATGGAAACATTTAAACATTACTGTCCAGAAAATTACATAAGCACTTGGAAAATCAAGCATTTCACAGATATACTCAGGACATTTGTTGTTCTTGCACATGAATAAAGCAGAAATGGACTAAAAATAATGTGAGCGTTTTTACAACACAGAGAGGGAGAAAGAGAGCAAAATCATAATCTTACAAAAAATACAATGGCTGCACTCACATCTCAGGGTTTTAGGTAAGACAATGCCAAGTATTTTCAAAACCTTAAAAGGTGTTTCATAAAAAGCCACTTTAGCACAAGAAGTTGGTTAACCTTGAACAGTTAGCTAATGATCCAGCACACTCCAGCCTTAGCAGCAGTGAATAAACAGATCTTAGCAGAGCAAAGCAAACCCAGTCAGGAGAGATGAGCAAAAATGAAACAGGCCTCAGGACATTTCAGTGAGCAGGGAAATCAGCAGTGAACCCACTGAGTGGAGTGTCTAAGAAATAATTTCTCCAGACTCTCGAGGCAGTCAAGCAGCTTTTGGTTCAAGATTTTCCTCCTCTCCAAATTTCTTGTCCTTTGACAAACAGTGAGGAACCAGACTGTTTGATACACTTGATTTGTTAGTGCTATTTTTTTACATGGCTTCAATACTGCTGAAGTCTTCAGTAATACTTTGTAACCTGTCTAAATTCAGAAAATAGATAAGAGATGATGAGAATGAAAATGTAGCACAGTGCCCTTCAGATCCTCTGTCATTTGCAATCTGAAGTATGTAATTAATGCCAGGGCATCTAGGGAACATAAAAAGTAGAATGTGCAGAACCTAAGGTGTGTTATCTTCTGTAAGTACAATAAAATATCTGACATTTCATATTGATCCTTGCCATGAGAATTATTTTGAACAATAAGTAAAATGAAAGCAGCCACCTACATTCATTTAATACTAGAATTAAGTAAATATAAGCCTGCTATCACAGGGAGGTACAGACCTCGCTCACTGTATGGGTATAGTGTTTCTTTAAAATTAATTTACAGTCAGATAGTATTGATCTCTCAGTAATCAAGACTAGGATTAACACTTCTTTCATGCCTGGCACTATGTTCTCTCTGCCCTGTGACTCACCAGCCAATACAAACTGGAAAATAGTGCTCCCTAACACTGCCTCACCTTGCGTTCTGGGTGCAGTTTGGGGCACCATTATAGAAAACACAAGAAGCCATTAGAGAGCATCCAGAGGAGGCCACGAGGATGGGGAAGGGACTGGAGAGGCAGTCACGGGGAGCAGCTGGGGGCACTTGGTCTGTTCAGATGGAGGAGCCTGGGGGGGGACCTCATTGAGGTCTTCAGAGTCCTCATGAGGGGCAGTGAAGCTCCAATCTCTGCTCCCTGCGACAGGGACAGGACCAGGGAATGGCTGGAGCTGGGCCAGGGGAGGGTCAGGTTGGATTTTGGGAAAGGTTCTTCCCCAGAGGGTGCTGGCACTGCCCAGGCTCCCCAGGGAATGGGCACAGCCCGAGGCTGCCAGAGCTCCAGGAGAGCTTGGACAGCGCTGCCAGGGGTGCCAGGGTGGGGCTGTTGGGGGCTCTGTGCAGGGCCAGGGGTGGGAGTGGATGATCCTGTGTGTCCCTGCCAGCCCAGGACATTCTGTGACTCACAGGGCTTTGTGGCTTGTGCAACCACAGCAGCACCCGCAGCTGCAGTGCCCCCCCAGCTGTGCCAACCCCGCAGCCAAAGGCCTGGTGGCCTGGAGCTGCTGTGACTGCTCTGTCCAGCACTGCCTGCCCTGGATCCACCTCAGCTGACAGACAGAGAGCAGCTCTGGCAAACGGGTCCTGCCTGCTGCAGCTGCAGCTCTGTCTGCGTGGCAGCTGGGGCTGCTCGGCAGCTGCGGCCCTGGCAGGGACACCAGGCCTGGTGGCACCAACACAGGACAGGGACTGGCGGGGGCCAGACTGTCTGATGGAGTGGGGAGAGATGCAATACGAACCACAGCCTCAGCAGCAAGCAAAGAGTCACCTGCACTGGATCTGGCACCACGCTGGTAAAACATCCCCCCACCCATGGCATAAACCATTGAGAAAGGAGAAAAATGCTAGGCTGGAAAAAAGCCTTCTCTTCTTGAAGATACAGCTGTCAGGACTGCCGTCCTGGCAGTTCAGAGCACACAAGGAAATGATGGTCCTCAGGGAGCTTTTGGCTCACAAGCAAACACTCCAAGTACAGTTAAAAAGTTCTCTAGAGCCCCACATGCACCTCAGTAAGCCGAGCATTGAGGAAACAATCGTTCCCATCAGCTGGCACTGGAGCAGGCACTTCCCCACACTGAAACAGGGTGAGCAATGCATCACCCTGGTATTTGTGGCCTACCACTCCATTACTGCTTCTCTATAAAATTACATTGCTGATAAAATTTTATGTGTCAAACATTTTTGTGATTACAGACCAAAAGTCAAAATTTGCATTTAAATAGATGTATTAAAAACTCAGCAGCACAGGTAGAAGAGGGAAATGCTGTTTTAAGGAAATTTAAATAGGGAGCATGAGCACAGAAGCGATTTTTCTTCTTAAATGATTTGAACAATTTTGGGTTTATTACTGTTCTTGGGTCCAATTCAAAGTCAAGATTGGAACCATAGTATCCTGTACCCCTGGACTCATCTCAGAGTCATCTCAAGAAAAATAAGTCTCTTTTCATCTTTCCATTGGGAATGACCCCAATTGTTGTAAATAAAGTATTTTTTTGTTCACAGTGAAAGCCCACACTTTTCACCAGCTTGCAGCCTAAGCCCTATTATCCTCCTTTGTTCTCAAGTTCTTCTCCCAGTTTTCTTTGCATCAGCCACCACAGGCTCAGCTGCAGCCATTGCATTTCTGCCCAGACAGTACGACCACATTTGAGAGGGATTTCACAGGATATTCTAAGCTGGAAGGGACCCTCAGGGATTTCCGAGTCCAACTCTTCAGTGCATCACCTGCACACAGCTCAAATCCATGACTCTGGTTATATCTGGTGATATTAGCATCGTGCTCTCACCAGCCAAACTGGTAAATTTTCAGTGTGCGACCTAAAGAAATCACAAGAAATTCTCCCATTGCCTGACATCAACTACCCCCTGGGACTTAAACATACTTTATTGTGCCCCTTTTTATTCAATAAAGGATTTCTGATGTTAAAGAAATTCTTTTTCTGACCTCTCACTAGTATCTTTTCTTTCTTCTCATTGCACACTTTTCATTTTCTGTGTGTTGTCAAGATTTAACTTTAACCTTTGCCTCAAAATCTGATTTTGTACTTTCAAACAGCACCTAAATCTTGGCAGTGGAATGCCTGTGCCCTTTATAGTCCAGCTGGGATCACCAACACATTCTCGACATAAAAACCGTATAAATCAATGCTGTGCAGTGCTTTTTTTTCCCTTTTTTTTTCCCTTTCTTGACAGGATTTCCAACCATGATAATGATACAACATGAATTCCATTACTGTTAATGGAAGGAGTTACATTTAAGTGTTGTCAGTTTTAGCTCTGCCATGAGTCAATGCCTTCCTAAACATGCTGGTTGATTCTAAGAAGAAACTGCTACAGAATCAAATCAGCTCTTGGGAACATGGATGTAAGCACAGCACAAAAACATCATAACTAAATTATCATTTTAGGTGTGTGTTTGCTGTTTTCTTCAGACATTCTGTTCTTTCCTATAGAATCATTTCTTTAACACAGGGAAAATCTGTCTGGGAACAGAATTTTCAAGTATAAACAGAGATTAATCATGAGAGGATTTCCTGAAAATTCACAGCAAAACTTTTCTTCTTCCCAGGTAATCCCTAAATTCCTTCAAGGAACCTTTCTCAGGGAATTTAGAAATACAGTCAGAAGCATAAAGAACATCAAACAAGCAAGTGTACTTTCCTATGTTGATTCATTCTGGCCTTGCAGACAACAACTGTTACTGGCAGCAAAGTTTTCTCATTCTCCCTCCACAGCACAGAGCTGTTACCAGAGCATTCCCAGGGGCCTTAAGTAAAAAATGTGTCCAAGACATCAGGAACATCAGTGCTGCTCAGGAAATCATAGCAGTGCTCCCCTGCCAGTGGTGGTTTGCAGACAAACAACAGAAAACCCAGAAGTGGAGAATTAAAATGTCTATGGCATATATGTCTATATAACATTTCTTCCAGTTGCCTGCCAGAGTCAGTATATTCCTCATTTTCATTAAGCATATTTCAGGAAAACCTTTGTCTGCATTTTTATATAACACATATAATAGAGCCATTTTATAAAATGAGGTATTTCAATTATATTTTTACAATATAGCACTCAGGGAGTCAGCAGGGTGATTTTTTAGGTAACAGATGTTACCTGACACTCACAGATTGCTGCCTGCTCTCCTGTTTCTTGAAGCCACCAAGCAGCAGCAGTGGGATGCGAGTGGCAGCTGTGAAATCCCAGCTCAGGTCAAGCCCAGTCCCAGCAGAGCTGAGTCCAGGGCAGCCCAGCCTGCTGGAATGAACCCAGTCCCAGCAGAGCTGAGTCCAGGGCAGCCCAGCCTGCTGGAATGAACCCCAGCACAGGGACAGAGGAGCTGACGAGGCTGCACGCTCCTCACTCTGCTCACCCACTACTTCCCCTTCCTAAATTGATTTCATAACATATTAAATCTTCAGAACTGTTTCCTAGCCATACTCTCTGCTTCATTTTTTCCAGGGGTTTATCTGTTTCTTTCTTTTTTTTTGTCAGCTGTTGCACACATGGCACCGCATTCATTAAACTGTCCATTAAAAACCTCATTTTGTAGGATTTCTCCACAAAGATATCTAAATATCTAACTTCTCTCTATGTTAATGGGATTGAGGGACTACAATAAAATCATGGATCTCAGCTGTAATTTTAAGATATATATAAATGAAAACTTGGGTTTTTATTTTATCCTCACAGGATATATAATTTAGAAGTCATTTAGAGTTTGGGAGTTTCTAATGGACATAAATTTACGCAGTCCACAGAAAATGTAATATCTCTTCAGTGAGCCTCACAAAGATTTTTTGAAGTTTCCATTTTCTTGACCATCTAAAATACCCTTTTCTACTTTGTTTTAATACTATTTCCAAAAGCAATTGATTTAATGTGGGGATACATCTTTATCTGAATATGCATTAATAAAATGTAACTATTCTTATTCAAGAAACCAGTCAGAAAAAAAAAAAATTAATTTGAACCATCCATCTATTGGCCTTCCCATTCAACTACGTGGCATTCTTTACTTACTCCCTTGTCATTCTGCGTGGGTTTTTTGCAACTCATGTAAATAATAAATATAAAAGTATTTAGGGACATATGGGGTTTGGACAATGCTACCATTTACACTGGGGCACTGAAAAAGAGTCAGCACTTGGTCTCTGCCTTATATTCTTTGTGTACAGAGGAACAAACTGCAGTTATTGAGAGCACTTTCCCTGTGGGTGATGGTGTCAGAACACCTCGTGCCACTGGACATTCCCCACCCTGTGTGGGCAGCAGAGCCAGGACAGTCTGAGTGCACTGAGAGCCTCCATCCCACCACAGTTTGCACTGGAAAAATCGTAATCTGGCCTTGGAAATCTGGTATTACCAATCTTTCCAAAGAATTCTGTTGGCTATAGCAGAGTTCACTGACACAAATGTGCCCCACAGCCTCAGAGCCCTCTCTGTGCTCTGGTGGAAAAACCTTTCCCTCCTGTCCCCACTGACCTCACTGTGCCATGGGTTGTTAACACAAGACTCCTCTCCCAAACTGTCTTTTTGGAAAGAGATTGAATTTCCTATAAAATTCACACTTTGCTTGTCCTGTCCTGTTTAATTTTTCTGGGCAGGGCATTTGAAGGCAGCCCATCCTGAGCCCATCCCCAGGGGCAGGTCAGGGAGGTGTCACACCTACTGATGGCTCCTGCCCCCCACCAGCCCCCTCCTGAGCCTGTGGCTGACACTGCGCAACAGGAAACAACAGGGGAACAAGGAGTGGTGGCAGAAACCCCCAACTAGAGAGGCAGAGCTAGGATAATGCAAAATTCCTGTCCTTCCTGCTCAAAGGAGCAGGGAGAACCTGTACTGATATACATGGAGGGGGTCAGGAGCAACTTTAGGAATGATGGCCAGAAGGTAACAATCTTAGCATCTCGTTAGTGCAGACATTTCTTCCTTCTCTCTGTAAATACCACAGCAAAATGTGTCCAACGAGTAATGCCAAGCCAGATCCCTCAAGAGCAGACCAAGGTTCAGACCTGAAGTGTTTCACAGGCACTGTCCTGCAGTAATTCTCTTTCACAGAGCATGTGTAGATTGATCTGGCCTACAAAAATCCTGTGCTGGTGCCTTGAACAAATAATGAGGTTTTCCCAGGCATCACAGCCCCTGAGCCCTGAAAGGTTTTCCTCCTTCTTCCCTCCCCGGCTCTCCTGACATCCCCTCCTCTGATTGAATACATTAGTATTCACTAACTGTGTCTTTGGAAAGGTTTAATCTCCTAGCAATTACCAACAGCAGAGTTTCATTATATGTACAGTATGATAAATATTGCAGAGGTCTCACAACTGTTTGTGGCTCCGGTTTAATGCAGGCACACCTGAGGGGAGCAGGACACCCCGGTGCCTCCTGCCTGTGTCCATGCAAGGGCAGCTACAGAGCTCCAGGGACAGAGAGACACGGACAGACAGACTGCTGGGACATGCTCTGGGTCTGCAGCCATGGACTCAGAGGCACCAGGGCACTTCTGGCACCTGCCAGAGTTTCTGATCAAATTGAGGGTGCATTAGTACAGGTTGTAATCCTAAATTCCCACTGACTTTAAATGGAAGCCCTACTCAAGTACTGTAGGAACTCAAGATGTGTGATCTAGATAGGAAACAGCCTGTACATTGTGTCTGCACCTAGTTTTGTTACAGCTCTGAATGCTACAGGCTCAGGGAGGAACATCAGGCTCTAGCCACCACCCTTATGGGGAAAAACTGCTGAAGACCAAAGCTGGAAATGCAAGAGAGAGCAGCCAGATCAGAACTTCACAGAAACACACTGCTGCCTCTCACCTGCGAGAAAATTTGATGCCAGGTGGTTCCCATCCCAGAACACACTGCAGTATTTACAGTCAGATTTAATCATCCATTTCATAATTGGGTTTGTTTCAGCAGGTGCTTTAGATCTGGGGATGTCTAAGTCATAATTTGTTCCATCTCAAACTTTTACCACCACGTAAAATTACAATAAAAAGGCACTAAGTCTTCCTGGTAGCCTGTGTAAAAGGTGTGACACTACAAGAGAAATCCTTGCCAACACAAACTAATTTTCCAATGCCCGAAGAGGACAATTGAGCTATTACATGCACATGCTGAAATAAGAACGGGCGGCACACTCCTGAGATGTTTCTGAGCACGCCATTCTACCAATCCCTGTGCAAACAAGGATTTTCTGTGCTGGGCACAAGGGCTCCTCCCTGCTGGGTGACCTAACAGCTGAGACACCAATTTCCCCAGCAGTGAGAGCACAGAAACTACATTTCTCTGCTCTTTGTTTGAATTGACTTCTTCCAGTGACCAGGAGTAACATTCAGCATGACAAATAATTTAATGAACTACTAATTCAGAGTTGACCTTCACTGAAAGTACTGTTTAATTACCCAGTGTTTCTGAAGTCAGGCAGAAGAATGTTAAACCATTTCTGAACAGGTGCAGGAGGCACATGTTAATTTTAATAGCAAAGGTCATTACATAGGTATTTCTGCACTTTTTCCTGGCATCTCTCCTGTCAGAGGATTACTTAGGTATGTTTAGGAAGACAAGGAGGAAAAAAAAAAATTTCATGTTCTTTCAGCTTAGCAAAGCCTTGTCTCCTATCTCCTTTTTTTTTTCCTTTTTATTTTTAAAGACCCAGTGATTAAAGAGGAAATACATTATCTTGCAAACTGAAGTGGTGAGATTAGATTAGTGCCTACATAGCTAAGAAATACTTGTAGTATGTGTTTTCATACTAATGCGTAAAAAAACTTCAAAGCAGAATGAAGACATTTTCCTATAAACCTGAAAAAAGCCCCACAACCAAAACACTCCACTCATTGAGGAGGAAAAAGAACTCAACAAATTAACCCGTGCTTGACAATCAGCATTGTAAAAATTCTTGGTCTGAAAGCAAGATCAATTTCTTCTTTAATCTGTGGACATGTGATATGAACCAATAGCTTTGCAGAGAAATAAAGATTTCTTGGCCTGTCTAGCTTTATCTTATCAGACTCCAGAAGTGGGCTTCATGTTAGAGACTACTTTTTTAAAAAAATCTTATTGCCTGAGGAAGTGTGAAAGCAGCCTCAAGAAAAAGTCAGCTCTAGCAATATTGAGCTTATTCTCTCCCTCTCTTTTTGTTTCATCCTTCAGTCTTTGATGCCTTTCTCACAAGGAGTATTAAAAGTTGCCAACCCCAGTGAGAATATGAAGAATGTACCAGAAACAACTCCCGACCACCATGTTTTCCTGAGGTACCAAATTACATCTCTTCCTTCAAATGACACTTCATTTGTATAGAAGGCAGGCAATGGGAGGTGGGGATCACATTTTCAAGCTTAATAAAAGCACCGCAACTGTAAAATTCATTTTCTGGTTAAAAAATGTAGTAGGGGATTTATTCTCAAGGCCAGTGAGGTTGGTAATGGCAGTGGATGGGCTTGTTAGAGTGTGGTGGAGTTGGCTTCGTTCATTTCGTTTTCTAAGGTTTTTTAAAACCAGAAATTAGCTAGGAAGTGCCAACACTTTATGGAGCATCTCTGAAGAACAGACTGAGCGCCCCTATAATCACTGCTCCAAGAATAAAATAAATCAAAGGAGTTTTCCCTCTTCTTCTGTCCAAAATAACACGCACTAACTTTTATTACCTGCAGGCTACCCTTTTATTATCTTCAGAGCAGTAGTTCTCCAGGGAATGTTAAAATAGCTCCTCTGTCCCTTAGCTTTACACACGGGAGTCTGGTTCCACAAGCCAACATCCCATCCTCAGTGACACAACAGTCTTTCCTTAAGAGTCAAGTGCTCTTTTTACACAGGGAAAAAAAAAATATCACTAAAAAGCAGTAAAGGGTATCAGAGGGGTTCTAAAGGATATCAGCTAGATAAGGTGCATTAAACTTGTTGGAAATCACTTTGTATTATTTAAGTGGCTGTCCCTACCACACTGAGCAAATCCAGCTAGATGCCAGGCTGGAGGCAAATTTCATGCCTTGTTGTCACAGAAAGGCTTCTGGCACCAATACAAACACTGATGCCAGAGAAACCACTTGTCTCATGAAGTGTCTCAAAGAAAGCTTTCCCTGTTGCTGGTCTGGGCATGAGAATCCTTCTGGCACTCTGCTTTTCAAACCTTGGCTATCGTGCACTGGCTGCTGGAAATAGATTGTTGATTTTAAAAGCAAACTTAAGTTGATATCAGCATTGCCAATCAATTTTCCACTCCCTGACTGGCTGTGTAAAATCAAGATTTCAAGGCCTTTTTTTTTAAAGCAGATAAGGCCTAGGAGTGGGGAGGAGGATGTAGCAGCTCTCTTCTGACTTGCCTAATGCTGTGTGAGATCCCCAGGCAGTGTCTTGGATGGACAGAGTTACCAGGCAGCAGGGCTGCCCCTTCCTGTGCTCTCCTCTCCTCCTAAAGGTTGGGCACGGTGGTCCCACAGTTGCCCAGTTCATCACATCAGGGCCAGCTGAGGCAAACAAAACTAACTCTACAAAACCCAGTTCATTTACAGTCAGAGAAGCAGCCTGATCCAGCCAACAGCAAAAACAATATTATTTTTATATTCATGCCTATTCCAGGGTTTTATTACTGAGAGTATTATTTAAGCTCCAGTAGAACATACTGGGAGATTCTGGATGCTTTAGATCCAGGCTCCACAGTGAAAAACGTTTTTGTTGAAGCTGTGGTATTACTGCTGTGAAACAACCAATGGCTCAATTATTTCAAAGATCCTTTTGAGGGTTTTTTTGGTTTTGGGGTTTTTTTTGTTGTTTTTTTTTTTTTTTTGGTTTTTTTTGTTTTTTTTTTTGGTGTGCAAGCATTAGCTATTAGCAAGAACAACATTTTGATTCAAGTCATCCTTAGGTCATGGCAATTAATAAGCACATTCTGTTCTACAATACTAAAATTGCCAAAAAATCCCCATATTTCAATAAATCAGATGACTATAAATCATGTTTTTGCTGAAACAAACATGAGATAATGGGAAAAATAATTGACCACACTCTCTCCTAAGCAGACCCAGATTATTAGTGGTTATGTTAAATATAGAAATTCACATCCAGGCCATTAATGCATGCTTAAAATGCATCAATAATTCAGTAATTCCTAAGATCAACCTGGGAAAACACCTTTTAGAGATAATATATAGCACAGCACTGCTAGACTATAAGCCATCAAGTGTGAAAAAGATGGAAATATGGCTAACTCTGCCTTTTGTGCACATCAGCATAACTCAGCACGTTTCTGAGCTCGCACTTCCCAGCCAGTCCTGAGAGGTTCCTGCAGCAGAGCAGCCTCGATCTGCAAAGCTCTGACCTCCCATTTGGAGGGTGTGATACTGCAGAAACTGGTGGGATCAGCAGTATGGAAATGCTACACCCTGGCACAAAACCCCAGCCCCACCTCGAATCGAGGAGCAGGCAGCTTTTTGTGACACCTGAATTTGCACTGTAACTCTGTGCTGAAGGAAAATAAGGGAAGGCAAAGCACTCTGTGTGTCTCTCACAGAGAGGCACTAATAGCTCACTCCCACCATGGTGCCTGGGCTCCTAGAGTTTTATCATTAAAGATTTTGGTCAGTCAACTGTGGTGGTAATTATCACATAAATTAACTGAGAGACAGGAAAACCAGAACCTAAGACAAAAAAAAATAATAATAAAAAAAAAAAATCTCATCTCCAGCAACAAAGTACAGGACTTCATTTTCCAGTAATATTTTCAAACCTAACACCAGTGATGACCCACGTTTTTTTTATGGAATACTGCTTAGGTTAGAGAAAGAAAGTCTATTAGTGAGTGCATTTACCCCCTGGTATCCAGCTTTTATCTGCTGACCTGTCAGAGTAAAACAATTTTGAAGATGTATTTTCAGATACAGGTGATTAGCACAGCAAGGAAAGCAGCAGAGTGAAAATTCTTTTTCAGAGAAGTGTTACTGCCAAGGAGGGTAGGTGGAAAGAAGGAAAAGCAAAGACCGAGTCAGTTTGGCTACACTGGGCTACAGTGATCACATTGTTTCGGGTTGTGGGGATTTTTGTTTGTGGTTGGTTGGATTCTTTCAGATAAGGTTATTCTGTTTTAAAATAGTCCATATCCTGCTCAGTTCTGCATGGGAATGTTATCTTTTCAATGCATTCAGCTGACAATGCAAAATTCTAAAAGAATCCTAAGCCTTGTCTTTAGACAAGTGTTTAAATAAGGGCACCTTGAGATTTCACTACTCCATTCCATCGCCCCAAGATAGGTTCAAATTTTATTTCTGCCGTCCTTGATAGAATAGGGCTAATTTATTTTTTTTACTTTTTTAAGATCTCCAACAGAGAAAACCTCTCCCTGGCACTAAATGACTAACTATTAGGAGGTTTGCTATGCATTTGTTGTCTGGTTTAGGATATTTTCTGTTCATTTAAATTCCAAGTTCATCCCTCACACGAGGAAAAGACAAAATTCCCTAACTGCTGTGGCACAGATGTTATATACATGTATCAACACGTAGGAGCCTGAAATGCTTGAAGATCACACTGGGCAGTTGCTGATATAAATGAAAGGGCATGACTCTCAGCTAATTTAATTATGTCAATCACTACTCCCTGTAAAGTAATTGTCTCTCCTCTCCTTTCTCTTCTTGCATCTCTGCTGAAGTGTTTAATCATGCTGCAGGAAGAGGCTGAGGCCTTAAGAAGTTATATGAACCTCTAACACTGGCACTGTTGCATAATTAACTCTCAGGCTGCCAAGGGTAGACAGGACCTGTGGACATCAAGCAGGGCCACCTAGAGCTGCCCAGGACAGTGTCCAGCCAGCTTTGCCACAGCCCCAAGAGCCCAGAACTTGCCTAGGTAACCAGCCCCCAGTGGGAAATGTCTCCTGAGCAGAGGGAAGCCCCCAGTGCCAGTCTGTGCCCCGTGTGCCCAGTGCCTCTTGCTCTGTCACCAGGCACTGCTGAAAGCTCCTGGCACCCCGTCCTCAGGCACTCAGGCACACTGGGCAGGATCCCCCTGAGCTTCCTCCTGTCCAGGTTAAGCAGTGCCACATCACCCTTGCCCTGGGGAGGCCAGACTGGCCCCAGAACTCCACATGGCCTCGGCAGTGCTGAGCAGACAGAAGGAGCCATCAGTGTGCCAGCAAGGGCCCTCCAGCAGCCCAGCACACCACTCAGCCTCTCTGCCACAAAGGCACACTGCTGCCTCTTTCTACATGCTAACAGACAGCTCCTCTTTTACTTTTTCAGTAATATCACTGATTTTTTTTTTTTCCACTACATTTGTGGTCCTTTCATAAGTCCACCAATCTCAGCTGTATTTTCTTATTAGTTTTACAGAAGACACCATCCCACACTGTGAGGGTGGGCAGGCCCTGGCACAGGGTGACAAAGTAGCTGTGGCTGTCTCTGCATCCCTGGCAGTGCCCAGGGCCAGGCTGGACAGGGCCTGGAGCAGCCTGGGACAGTGGGAGGTGTCTCTGCCCATGGTAGGGGTGGGAGCTCTTAGTCCCTTCCAACCCAAACACTTTGTGATTCAATAATTTCTATGAATCATTATTCTAGTACCACAACCAGAGTTTACTTTTAAGGCCTATTCTTCCCTGTAAGTGACTGCTTCCTCAACACCCTCCCAGAAGCACTGGACAGTCACAGAGGGAGCTCTGTAACCGTACCACTGGAAGATTTGGGATTTCTGGTGGAGCCTCTTCTATTTTTACATGCAACCCTCCATACTGCTGCTGAATCAGAGGCCTTTAAGTGATAATAAACAACAAAACATGGGTTTGGAAGCTATAGAATGAAAATAATTTGTCACTGTCCCCACAGCATCACAGAATGATGATACTTGGAGACGTCACATTACAGAATTCTACATAACAAGAGGAAAATTGACTAATTGCTAATTCTGCTGTTCCTCTTCCAGGCAATGAAATTCTTAAATATCTTCCAAAGGAAAAAAACAAATAACACATTTTTCTTTTTGCTTTTGCTTGCTTCATGCCCACAGCATGACAGAGATATTCTCTGACAAAAACACTGGGTGAGCCAAGGAGGGGATGTGAAATAAACCCATGACATTTGGAAAAACTTGGCAGGCAAAGAAAACACCACACAAAATCCCACACATAAATCAGACTTCCAAAACTTTTAAAAGCAGTAATTTTCAGTAATTCTTAAGTTCAACCTGGGAAAACATCTTTTACGGATAGTATATAGCACAGCACTCTTAGACCATAAGCCATCAAGTGTGAAAAAGACAGAAATCCAAAAGAGCTGAGAAGGCAAATTAATTCAAGTTTGAATCTAACTTCCCATTATCAATTATCAGTTTTCCTAAAGTTGCTTTCTGTTCTGTCAGTGTCCTGTGCCAGACTGGGAGGTGGGAGAAGTCAGTGGGAACTATTTTTATCTTATACACCCGGCAACAACAGCTTATAAATAACATGCAGATGTTACAATGCATATTTCACAGGCTGCTGCAATGATTACAGGTCATTATCTAAACAAAGAAAAATCTGAAATTTAAAAAAAGGAAAAACCTGGAAAGCAAAGTTCTGTCTCAAGACACATTTCAGTTATTACAAGCTTAGTCCACTGCCTCTGCAGATGGGTTTGCTGCAGGCTCCCTTCACATGAACCATGTCCCTAACAGAACTAGGCAGACCAGGACCAGGGGTAATCAAGAAAATGGTATCACAGAAAGTACTGAAAACCCCAGGGAAATTCAGTGTCTCTGCCTGGATGAAGGCTCTTTCTGGAATGTGTCTGATGACATCCCAGTCCCCCCATGCAGGGGAAGGGTGAGTGACTCCTGAAAGACTTCATCTTCAAGCTGTAGATCTGCAAGAATAACCCCCCAAGAACCAAGATTTACTGAGGATGCGCATAAATCTTCATGTGGTGCCTATTTATGCCCTACTGGCTCCAATCATTATCACTCCAAAAAAAAATATTTTTTGTACTAAAGGAGAGAGGAATCACTTTAAATATGAAAATGTGTTTTAAAGGCTCATTGTGTACAGGGCATTTGCACACTGAGAATCTCGAGTAGCACTTCAGAGAGTGTTCACAGACAGCTGATGTACTTTACCCTGAAGTACTTCTACCATTGGTTTGATATATTTGTTTATGTGTTTTATAAAAACTCTTAGGTCAATAAATGCTGCAAGATCAAATAGCATGCTTTTGAATTATGCAAAATTCTATTATACATATTGTAAATAAACTCCATGAAACATTAATCAACTTCAGGATGGTTTCATAAGGGCTCTGTGCAGTGCTTTCTCTTTGGTATATTTTGAGCATTACAATTTTGATGTAGGTTGAACTTGTCCAGAAAGGAAACTACTTTGGTATCAAGACACATGCAACTCTCTCAACTGGAATACCATTTAATTTACCTTTTATGCCAAAGCATGAGACACGTAAAGCCACTGAAATGAGAAATGAAGTACAAATCACCACATCCAGCTCAGTAAGTTTAACACCATCGAATTGTTAACACTAGACCTGAGAAAGTCCTGATGTTATGGGCATTTTAATTCTTCTCTGATGTCACTACAATAGAAACTCTCTCCTGGCTCAACAACTGATCCTTTGCCCTCATTAAAAACGAAAAAAAAAATTGTAGTCTGTGAGAACCTGTTAGCAGCTAAAGGTGGAGAGCACAGTGCTTTCTGCTTGAAACACATTTAGCACTCTGCATATGAAAATGTCTGATAGGAATTTCTAAGTCAATTTCAGAAAGAGCAGAAAATTCAGTTTAAAAGGTCCTTAGATAATAACCCAACAAGAAGCATGGGAAAGTAAATGCACTGATGCCATGTAAGTCTTGTGCTCTAAATATAATAGAGGATGAATTCTAATGGGTGGTAAACACTCACAGGAGAGGACTTTGAACTGAGAATTAACTTGAGAGTTATGCCACTGAGGAGAACCCTTCAGTCGAACTGCAGGCAGCTTTGTTTCTGTTTGCCTTCTGGGGCTTTTTCTGGCTCTTTTTGAACACTCAGAGAAACGGACTCCCCTCTAACCCTCGCTCAGAGGATCTTCCAGTCTGCAATCACTTAAAATAGAACCAGGATGGAATTGCATAAAGTCTTGCAGATATCAAAAGTCGCACAATCCATAACGAAATAGAAAAGTGAATTTATTAGCAAACTGTGAAGTCACAGACACTAAAAGAAAATTTAATTCTAAAATTTGTTTTTCTGTTACACAATACAGGCTTTCTGCTATCAGAAAGAACTCTTTTCACTAGCTTTACATTGATAGCGAGAAAAAACCTCAACGACAACCCAAAACAACACACAAAACAACTGGTTTTTTCCTTATTTTAAGAGCCAATGAGGAAAAAATGATGCATGATGACAGATTCTTGCATACAACTATGAGGAGCTGCCTGTAACCCTTATTTTCTTCTGACAGACAGACTTAATTACAAACACATCTAACCTCAGAAAAAGGGTTTTAAATATAACTTCTACATTATTATATTTTCTATATTTATGCAAGTATTTTGGCTATAAAAAGGAAATTATTTTAATCAAGGGATTAATGAGAAAACTTGACATTCAAATTAGTTGTTATTCACCTACAGCTGACAAGTCTTCTTTCAGGAAGTTAATTTAGTTTCCTGCTCTCTCTTTTTTTTTTTTTTCCCCTTCCCTCACTAACTCCTAACAGGAAGAGTTATTTTACCTTGTGGGCACTGATTTCCAGTCCCAGGTTGTTCCACTAAAGGGCAGCAGAGCAGCCAAATCGCAGTGAGCTGCTGCTGCTGAGCCCAGCCAGCCCATCTGTGGTAATTTCAGCGCTCACAGATGCACCAATAACCACTGGCAAAGCTGATCTAGCACAGGCTCAGAGTTCACTTCAGACAGATGTTCTGGCAAAGCAGGAGAATTTGAATTAAAAAATCCTCTTAAAATCCAATAACAAATATCCCGACTATCTACTCGGGAGCAGCGCTTTGCCCTCCGATGCAGCTGGACCGGTGAGGAATGGAATCCTGAGCGCTGTGCTTCAGTAAGTGCTTGCATTCCTGCCCCGGTGAGTCATTCCCTTGCTAGCACACCTCACTGATTTATTTGGTTAGTTGCTCGCTAACTGCACCTTATTTGCACTTAAAATAGTCATTATCTTCCAGCATATCTAACTGATTAGGCTAATGACAGCAGGTTTATTTCTGTTGATTCAATAATGCATCACAGATAATATCAGCATCCCGAAGTCTGCTCATTTAGGAGTCATTAATAAGGCCTTCCACCAAATGGCAGAGTTGGCTGCATTCAAACAGAATAATGAGGATGCAGTTAGCTTTGTTTCATTTGCTCCTGAATTCTTATGTAAATGGATTTTTCCTCCAGTGTTTCTCCATTATATAAGCACCCAAATTTACTTCAAAAATGAATGAAAAACTGTTTTCTCTGTGTTCAGCTGAACTTAGGAATGCTGGAAAAAAAGCAGCAAATAAATACTGTGGCCTCTACCATACTCTCATATTAATGATATTTATTATTGATCATATTATTATATTAATTATATCCACCAAACAGGGTCAGCCTACTTCAGCTCACAGCTACTCTAGGCAGCAGAAGACACAAAGGGTTGATTAAGGCTGGAGATTAAAAAGAAAAGCCCATCCCCACACAGATACCAAAGCGACCACTTCCTGATCTTTGCCCGAGAAAACACTTAAATTATAAGATCACTAAAAACACACATTCAAATAACTGCAAGGATTGTCTGACTATAATGTACTTTAATGTTTTTTCCAGTCTTGGACTTATAACTGAGGTAATGAAACTACCCTCAGAGATGCAGGAACAACGACGAGGATCTACAAAACAAACCTGGTTTGAAAGCATTTCCCTTCCCACCAGCACTGCCTGGGGAAGCAGCTGGCTTACAGCATCAGTGGTAGATGCTTACTATGACATAGGGATATTTTTAATACCATTAAAANAAAAGGGAGGATTGGGTAGCTAAGTATCAGAGCTGAGTGAAACTGCATCCCACATTAGAGGACCCTGAGATGAGGTTTACCCAAAAGCCAAGGCACTGATTTTCTCCCTAAACAGATCAATAAAACATTTTGGAATCTAAAATAATGTGACCCGGTTCAATTCAATAGAAAATGGCTTTCAAGAAAACTACTGCTACTTTAAAAGATTTAAATAGTATTCTTTCATCCTAATTCAACAAATACATTTTTAAAGCCACTGAATATCATAAATGCTGATTCCTGTCGTTAAATTTCCCATTATGTATTTATAGATACATCATTTCTGTACACAAAAATAACGTAATCGAGAGCCACACACCAGATTCATAAATACATTTCTAGTGCCACACATCAGAGGAGCTGTTCTAACTGGATTGCACCAGTTAAAATCCAACAACAAACACCTTTAGATGTTTATGAAAGAATACAAGCACCAATACTGCCCACAGTAATCTGCACAGAGGGGCATCCTGCATTTGTTGTGTAAGAATTATCATACACTAATTTAGACAATTACTCTTCACTTGCATTTGTTTTTTGCATCTGAGGTATCCAGTGGAAAAGCTGTTGAATAGCACGAAAAGAGCCAGCCTTTCCATGAGTCACTGAGTGCATAATCCCTGCCTTATGAGTCATATCATTGAACATCAATATTCAAATCAATACCAGTAATAATTGCAGTCTATCCTTTTCTCCCGTTTCACTCATCTGTCAATCCCTTCCCAAGGGAAAGAAAGGGCTGCACCATCTCTTCCCTGTCTGCCCTGCACAGCAGCTCCTCCAACTTCTGATCATTGCTCCCACCTTCCCCTGGACCACACCTGGAGAGGGGAAACCAAAATGTGTGAACAACAGCACATGTAAAACCAATTCCCACTGCAGCAGAGACAGGGTTGTATTTGCTGTGTTAAATTCCTTCTTTTAAAGTTGCTAAATATTCAATTTGCTTTTTCTGACAGCTGTCAAGTATCGAAATAATGCTGCTGAGAACTCCATCTGATGTTTCCCAAAAAACACTTCTGAGCAATAACCGTCACGCACGCCTTCACCAAGGAAAGATTTCCAGCTCTTATGAAATTCTCAACGTGAATTTTATTCTGGCACTTAATCCTTCAGCTTTCTGCATTTTCCCAATCAGTTTTAGTTCTGCCTGCTTGGAACAATCCTGTCTCAACAGAAATATGTGTCATTATTTTGTGCCTTCTACAAACTGAACACCATAGATTCCCATGGACTTGCCTCTATTTAAAAAAAATCCCCATTTATCCATTCCAGTGAAATACTGGCAGATCCAGTGGATTCATTACACTTCAGCCTACTGGTTCAGGGCTGTTACCCTAAAATCTCACCCTCACTTCTCTGTGTGCTGAGATGCAGATCCTAATTTCCAGTCCCCACTACCAAAGTGTGCCTAAGGCTGCTGCTCTCTTCTGGGACTGGCTGCATTTTCCCCCTGCCCTTCTTGCTTCCCAGTGAACCCCATTCCTCTTTCCTCAGCATAACCTGTACCTGCTATCTGCACCACATGTCCTTTTATCAGCAAAGACTCTATCTGCCGCAGACAGGACTGTGAGATCTTGATTTCAGTCTATGTGATTTCTTGAATAACCATGTCATCAAGTGGGTTTTGCCTTCCAGTTCAACCTTTTTGCAGGTGTTCCATTGATACTGCAGTTCAAGCAGCTAATCCATCCCCCTGAAGAACAGATCTTTGTATGAGAACCTTCCCAGCTTTGCTGCAGAGAACATTGGTCCTTGGAATTTTGGAATTGGGCTTATTTTCAGGTTAGAATAGTCTTAGGTGGCCTTTCCATACATTTTAGGGCTTTTATTCTTTCTGTCCTGCACTATTAGCAATGAAACAATTACACTGCTTTTCTCCCCTCTGTTCCTTCAGCATTGAACCCAGAGAGACCATAAAGGAAGGGACAAAATCTCCGCCTGGAACGCAGCATGAATCCATGCAGGACTTCATTCCCAGATCTGAGGGAAGCAGGAGAAACATCTCACAAGGAGGAGAAGTGGGATGGAACAGAAGGAAGAGGAGTGTGCCTGGGACAGACTGATGAAATCTCCAGAGGGTGCAGACACAAGAGTGCCCAGGATAATTTCCCCACTTTGAACAATAAAAAATGTCTCCCAAGAAACCACAGAGGCAGGAAGGAGCATTAGTGAGGGGGCTGTTTACAAGGATCTGCATCCGGAACCAGTGTTAAGACAGAAATTATTGACATCAGGAGACAGAGCCACTCTCAATTTAAATATGGGCCGTTTTCTTTAAGAATATGAATCATGAAAACCTTGTCTCCTATTACATCCAAGTGTCTTTCAGGGAAAACTAGATGATGATACAAATACCTCTAAACCTACAGAGGATCAGTCTGTTTCATTTAACTGCACACCAGTTGGTAAAAAAATACTTTTAGCATTTCAACAAGTGAACTTTAGAGCTGTTTTAAAAGTACTCTCTGAAGAATGATACTGCTCTCTCCCTGTGGTACCCACCAAAGCTGAAGAAAACCCAACTCAAATGTTGTTCATCAAGTTATGCAAATGCAGGTTTTCTGTGGCAGTCAAACATCAAGTATAAAGGAGTATTTTTTAATCCACAGCTTGTCAAACACAAATTGTGCTGTTCTGAGCATACCTGTAGCTTGTAAATCTATATCCTCCTGAACACACTCCTTAAACAAACATTCCTGAGTCAGTAACAGGAACTTGTATCGAGCTGCCATAAGATCACTTGTGTACTATCTGCTTTCATTAGTTTTAGTGGTTTTATTGTCTTATTAGCTCTCACCATCGTTTCATTTCTCCAGATGAGTGTTATATGAAGCCCAGTGATTCATGTATTCAGAATTTGTGCCTTGAATGACAAAGACACCTCCATGAAGCTGATTCTGCCCTGATCCATGCAGCTCCTACTGTCAGATTATTCAGCTGTTTTAGCAGAACTGATCCCCTCCAAGTGTGATCAGAGCACACAGGGGATAGAGCTCAGTCCCAGGGATGGGACTTCTGCCCCTGCATCATCTCCCCTCTACCCAAGGATTGAATGCTCTGCAGGTCTTGCTATTTGTATGAGATTTTTGTGTAATTCTACTCCGTATTTTTGCTCCTAGGTTTCATCCATGGTGCTCCTGTCTGCTTTTCTTTACAGCTGCCTTTTGTACTACTAGTGACCAAGGTACACAAAATCTTGTCAGACAAAACAAGGCCTATTGCCTGCAGGAAAAGACTTGGAACCAGAAAATACAAATATTTGGAAACCATAACTCATGCTGAAATTTTCTTTTGGATTTCAAGGAATCTGAGTGGCAAAGCAATTGATTTGTTCTTCAATATCCTAACCTGGCTTACACAAAAGACAGAAAACCATCTTAAATTATTTTGTCTCTGCAATTTCTATTACTTGTAGGCTGTGCGGATCTAAAAATCAATAGCACACAACATCTTGGTCTTGATAAAAACATAATTTGTGAAGGATTTCAGATCAATCTTTTTCTCAGTGTATGCCCAATATATATATATATATTTTATAACTGTGTCATTTAGCTGTGCAAACTATCCTTCAAGATAAGGGAAAAACCCACCACAAAAACCAACTCTCAAACAAACAAAATCACCCTGGCAGTGATTATTTTCTCTTTTCTAGGTGTGCTCATTAAACAGTTCCACTGGGGTGCAGATGAGGAAAGTAGAAACTTCCCAGTGAAGAAAACCAGGAGTTTTAAAGGGTGTGGCAGGGGTAGGGTTAATTTCCATCACAGAAGCCCATGTGGGGCTGTATTTTGGATTTGTGATTAAACCAGTGCTGATAACCATGTTATTGCTGCTGTCTGGCTATGGCTGAGCAGTGTTTGCACAGCATCAGGGTTTTCTTTATTTTTTTTCACTCCTCTTCTTCTTCCTCACTCTCCCTCCTCACCTCAAGCAGTGAGCTGGGGCTGCACAAGAATTTAGGAGGGGACACAGCTCTCCCTCTGCACACACAGACAAGAACTCTGTTCTTACCCATCTGCCCAAATTTGCCTTGATTAGTGTGCAGTGGTTTTTGGTAGGTCCCAGACAAACTGCTCTGGTTAATGCATTAACAGATGTGTACAGATTTCAACAGTGTAAAGGATAAAGGGTTAACTAGTTGGTGGGAAATCCCAAATTGCTAAACCACAGAGATAAGTTCTAGAATGCTCCACAGTGCAGTGAGCTCCTAGAAAGGTCCACAGTCAGAAGCAGTTCTAGGATCTCAGTTTCTGATATTAAACAATCCTGAAGGAAAAGTAAATGCTGCCAAATACAAATCTATTTTGCCCAAGTCATGTTGTTCCCTCTACTGAAATTTCTTAAAGAATGTAGCATGGGGACAAACTTTTCATTTTACATCAGCAGATCTTTCTTACTCCCCAGAGCTCTCCTCCCTCCCTGGAGATGCATCTTCCAACTGCCATCCCATATTCAAAATTTTAAGACCTATCAGTTATATGATTTCCTAACACAGCTTCCAGGAGCAGTAAAAATTCCCACAGAGGATGTTGTTTATTGGTTGTGCCTGTGCTCCACAGGAATTACACTACAACACAGACTTGTGAACTCAGTAACTAACCTCAAGTGTAAGGGGGGACAAAAAGGAAATGAAATTTTCCCCACCTCTAAATTCCTGCAATCCAATGCTCCTGTTCATTTCCACAAGCAGTAGCAGTAGAGACACTGCCCCCCCATAACAGGACCAGGCTGTGCCCAGGGATGCTCAGCAAGACCTCAGATCAAGGCACCAAGAGCCATCTATAGTGGCATTAGATGGGCTCTGTGTGCTCTGTGTGCACTCAGGGACAGTGATTCCCCACTGACCACAGCCCTGAGGGACCACACTGGCACCTTGAGGGACCACAGTGTCACCCTGAGGGGGATCACACTGGCACCCTGAGGGCACTGCTGAGGTCCAGGGCTCTCCCTGTCCTTGGCCAGCCCTACACGTGCCCCAGCTGCAGCTGCAGCCAGCATGGAGCAGCACTCATTGTGGCAGCAGCCACAGTTTTTCCTCCAGCAGCACACCCCAAAACTCAGAGCAGCCTGGCCAGGCTTAAAATTTGCTGTACTAACCTGGCCAAGTGCCTGCTGTGGCTGTACCTCCACTCTGCATAACCAGAAAAAGTTTCAGAAGTCTGTAAGCTCTTCAGAGAAAAGAGGATCAAGTGTATATCTTCATTAAAGGCTGGTGACACCTTTGACATGACCCAGATCATCACTAGGAATGTCATATTTCAATTAGCTTTGCCCTGTGCTCATAGGCCTTTGCATATCACACACTTTCCATACACATTTAATAACTGCAGGCTTTTCTGAAGGAAAAATTTCAAATTTTTATGAGACAGGAAGGAGCATGAAATTGTAAGGCCTTTTTCACTGTTAAATGAAAAAATCATTAGCAATAAAAGTTACTGGATTAGAGGGAGAGCAAAGAAAAGATGGCCCAAGAATGCAGGCCATGATTTGGGATTTGAGAAACAGGAATTCAAATCCTAGCTCTGCTATAGTCCTTCTCCTGGCACATCATTCAGACTGCTCAATTTTCTGGCTTCTCCTTCTGTAATAAAGAGATAATAGCACATACTAATCTCACAGGAATATTGGGACTTGATATCTCTTAAATGCCACAGAGCTGTGGAAAAGAATTCGATCAAAACCCCCTTAATGCTGCAATCTGGAGAATATCCAGAGTGCAAACAACTGCCAGTGGAAGTATTTTGGGTGTTTACATGCATGTGGAAATTTTCATAAAGCCTGAATAAGAAAATGTCGGCAGGGTGATGTTTCTGAAGGAAGTATCTCAGTGGTGTCAGAAAACAGGCTGCCATGTACAGTAAATTCACAAGCTAAGCCAGGCTGTATTTAACCTCTAAGGCTTTTACTTGGTGAACTCCAAACACCACTTGGAAAGATGGAGAATTTACAGTGTTCACAGAAGAATCCATCAGAAAGAAATGGGAACTGAATTCTTAAAAGAGAAGAAGGAGAAATTAAGAAATTGTTACAGCATTTCTTTACATGTGCATTTGTATACAGTCAAGAGAAAATAATAATGCTAGTTTTAGTTACAGAGTTATAATTTGCAGTTATCTACAGTAATATTTAAAAAAAGAAACCCTTAGGAGTCTGCCTCTTGTTTTCAAGATGTCCTATTCAATTTCAGTGAGCCTTATGCTCCTGAATCTGCTTTGAGAGAGTAACTTTAGCTGCCCAAATAAATACAAAAATCATCTGCAGCAGTGATAGAGCATGATCTTAACAAGGACAGTGTCTTCCTTTATTTCTGTAGAAGATCATGGTTTCAGTGAACTGAGCAGCAGAACCACCTGTAAATCACAAGCAGGCCACTGACACGCTGGTTTGTAGCCCTTTTACCATTCAGGAAATGACAAATTACAGCAGTGGTTTAACAGTGACTCCTATAAACCTGCTCCCATATAACTGCTCTTTTATCCAAGATATTGGTGATTTTACTCATACAAACTTCACATTAATGACAGCAAGAAAAAGACCCACAACATTTCCTTCCCCTGTGGGAACTGAAACCTTGGAACATGTAGACTTAAAAAACCCCAAGCCCACCAAATTAAACAAAAGTAGTATATTCAGTTCCCTAAACAGGAAAGCACATATCTAGTGAAACATATCTGACTAATGGAAAAGCATTATTACAAATCAGCCACCTAACACTGAACTACCTCACAGCAGCACTAGGAAAGAAAAAAATAAAAATCCAACACAGGTCAGGCTCAGCTACCCTATTTAAGCTTTTTCTGAAGCAAAAACTTCCATGAGAATATTCTGCTGCTCATCATTAGGAGCGGGTAAATGCCTCGCTGCTCCTCGTCCTTAATGAATTCCTACAATAACTGTTAAGATATTTGAAGATATTGCAAAACAACAATGAATAATATGACAGTGGAGCAGATCCTAATAACTAAACAGTTCCCCATCCTAGCTCAGATAAAGTAATGGAGCAGAACTTACTGCATCATTTACATTGTCTAACTACCATTCTTCATCCCTTTTTTACTGTAATTTGCACATATCAGTAATTCAAAGTGCTGCAATTTAAAAAATATTCAACTCTCTGGATAAAACTCTCATTCAGACTGCATCAGAATAGAGAGAGATGAATAAATAAGAATACCATCATTAATTTTTTCTTCTATATTTATTAGAATAAAGTTATAATATTGGTTTATTTCTAAGACAATTGTGGTATTTTTTTAATAGATCTCTTCCACAATTTTTTTTCCATGCCTCCCAGGTAGAAATACTTAGATCACACTAAACTCCTCAGACTCCTCCATGGCATGCTATGATGTTTTGTAAAATTGATTTATTGTTTTGACAATTTTTAAAGATGTGTTTAATGAGGGGGAAAAAGGACTCATAATACCCTATAATATTTTCAATGTAATAAACAGCTATTTCTCCCTTATTTTGTTCTGCATGTTTACAATTCCAAGGAAAACACAGCTCACTCTAAAATTAGAGAAAAGGGGTTTAAAGGCCTTTCTTTCACTGGCTTTATAGGCCCTTCCTGCAAGTGCCCCTGTGTCACTGCCAGACTGCAGGAGGAGTGAAGGTAAGAGTGGAGAGCAAAAGCCCTTTAGCATAAATATCCTTACATCCAGCAGGGTTTAAAACATGGATAGCCATGGCAGACCTTCCAAAGGATGAAGCTGTCAAATTAACATGAAGCAGCACCCATGGCTCATCCTTTCTCTGTTACTTTAAAAATCTCCTAATCAAGGAAAGGTGTTACTAATAAACCAAGATCATTTAATTACAGTATGTTTATCGAATTATGGAACAGCTGTTGCTGTATGCACAACCTTAAGAGCAAGAAAAAACAGAATGGGCAAGAATTGTATAAACTTTCTGCCAAACACCGAAACACTTCTTTTTTTTTCTTCTTCAGATTTTTTTTTTTTCAGAGAACTCTAGTGCAATACTGAAGGGAAATGTCTTGTTTGCCAAAGGATTGCAGTTTCAGGCAAGGGAGGTGTGGAGGGGAGGGCAAAGCACAGCAATTCATCTTTCAGATTAAGCTCGACTCAGAGAAATGCAGCACAGCCCAAGAGCCCAGCCTTGGGAGCTGAGAGCCCTTCAGCGAGCTCCCTTTCCCTGTCAGCTCCGTGCCAGCACACACCCATCAACCCCAGCTCCTGTGCTTCAGTTTTAGCTGGGACAGCCCAGCCCGAGCACGGGGCTCATGGTGCTGCTCCTCGCACTGCCCTCCGCAGCCCCAGGGAACCCAGCCTGTCTCAGTGCAAGGGGAAAACCTCTCCACGTCAGGGAATGACTGAGGACCCTGCTTGTCTGGGTTTTACATCCATTTCTGCTACAAACCCCCTGCCAGTCACTATTTGTCCTTGATTTCCCACTGTATATTTGGAAAAATTCTATCTCCTCTGCCTGTCATGTTTGCTTTCAGTGCTTTTCTGGAGCTGTCTTCTGTTGCTTTGTTTACTGGTTTGCTCAAGGTGCTGCAGCTTTGCTGGAGTACTGTAGGCATTACTGCACCATTAACAGAAGGTCAAACACCTAAATCCATAGGCTGTGAAACTGAAATTTAAAATCCAGGATTTCTCTGTAGCTAGACTGTTAAAACTAGATTTACCTCAACATATTTCTCTATCGAAATGAAACAGGAAAACACTGCAAACAGCGGTAGCTAGGAATTGAAATAAAATTCAATCCAAGGACACTGAATATAAAATTTGATTATTACGAGAGATTTTTGAGAAGGGGCAGCAGATATTTGTTTCAACACATACAATTCCAACACCTTAACACCTGTGTGCTGGACTGGGATTTCTGGTTTGAAATGCTTTTTTGCAGGCATGGAAGGGGACAGAGCATTTCAGCAGCATGGCAGCAGTGCCCGTGTCCGGGGTGAGGAGGGCATCCCGCCCAGCCAGATGGAGCTGCCAGGAGCCAGCTCCCATCCAGAGCTGTTTCCAGGCAACACCCGGGGCTGGGGCTGAGCCTGCTGACACAGGGACCCCTCAGCTGATGGACTGTCCTGCTGCTGGGTTCAGGGCACCAGGGAAAATCATCAACAAACCATGCACGTGGAGGTTTGGGGGCGTTAAACCTTCCTCAGGTTCCAAAGGAGTGTTTTCTTCTTTCTTGTTGTAGGCCCCCAAATCTCTGCTTTAGCTTGTTGAGGGAAAAAGTAATATCTTTTCCTGGAAACTACATTTATAGCTACTGAGGCACTGTGTTCACAGCCAAATTAATGTTAGTTTCCTCAAAACATGCTGTGATTATCTCAGGGACCGCTGTCTCCCCTGGGTTGGAAACCCCAACCTCCTTCGTGCAATTTTTACCAGAATTTTTCTAACAAAAGCTGTCAATTGCATCAAATTCTGCTAAGAGCTGTAAGGTTATTCTGTGCTAGAAAATATCGTTCGTGACAGAGGAAAAGCTAAAAGCAACAACCATGCTGAGCACTACAGAATTGATTTAAATCTATCCTCAAGATGAACAGTCTTTTTTTTTTTTTCATCCTGTAAGCCAGGCAGTCTTTTTAAAATAATGAAATCTTATTTTAAAGACATTAAGAGGAAGATTGTGTTCAGTGTAGGAGAATAAATGCAAAACTCTTCTTTTTTCTAGCAAGGACTGTGTGTCTAATATTTTCAGTGACATGAAACTTTGTGTGTTGGGGCAAAATTCAGCTTCTCACATTAACACAGTGGAACAAAAAAGTGAACATAGCCTATCATTTTGTCAATACCCATGTGAAACACAGAACAAAGAATGGTGTAATTACAAATGTATAAAAAGGAAAAATATACTCAGCCTAATACAGAACAAGCCATGCTCATTACCTGATACAAAATATCCGAGAACTGGAGTTTATTTTAAGCAGAGGATTATTAAAAACCATTTAAGAAGTACAAAATACACATCTACCACAAATTACACAGTTTTGTCTGATACTTCTATGTTTACTATAATTATAGATAAGTTATATCCTGAATAAAAAGTGCTTAATCATTATTGGTTTTATGCATGTGCTACAAAGAAGAACTTTACTAAAGAATAAATTCCAAGTATGAATGAGCAACAAGTGTTTTGGATTTGAAAGCCTCTTCTCAGAAAGAAAAAAGGCAAAAACTTAATCAGCACAAATACTTTTTTCACATGTCCTGTAAATTTTGGAGTTTAGTTCATTATATTCCCTATCCTGACTTTATAGAGAGCATTTGCTAAAGGAAACCATGATAAATTAATTATCCATAGCTGTTCCTAGGGAAAAAAGTGTCTGTGAGTAATCTGTATACAAAGTAATCAGCCAGAGGTGACACAAACACGACAGTGACACAACCCAAACAACGTACAAGGGAAACACAAGAGAAAATCACTTCAGCCTACAGCCAGAACCAGGCAAGATTATTTTCTAAGCATTATTTTCTAAGCTCACTGAAGAGTAAAAGCCATCAGACCCTTTGCTTGTGCTGTATTAGTCTGGTGATGCAGCAAGCTGGAGAGTCCAAAGGATTTCTGCATTAATTTTGACAGCACAGGAGCACAGAAAAATCAACAAGAAAATCAACAGGCAAGACAAAAATCAGGGACTTACTGAGAGGAGGCTCCGCTCATGGAAACAATAGGCACCACTTGCATGGGGCTTCTGTGGAGTTTCCTGGGGAAAGAAAAATACATTCTTATTGGAAATGAGGGATTCAGGGCAGCTCCTGCTCGTGCCCTGCACTCCTGGAGGCTTAAAGATCCAACAAAAAATACAATTGCTACTGCACTGCTCGGGCTCACACACACACTATTGGGTCAGAAGTGCATTTTCATTGTAGTACAAAGCCAAACAGCAAAATCTGGTCATTGATTCACAACTGTGATTTCATTATTTATTAAACATTCCATGGACAGTAAATACGTTCTGACAGTTTGCAATGCTTTTGAAACCAAAAATCTGTGTTTTCACTGCAAATTTGCCTACTAAAATAGTCATTACTAAGCTATAACTGTAAATTTTCAGCAGCACAGGTTTCTGTTTCAATAGGAACACACCACTGTAATTTGCTTTTTGTGTATCCTTCAATTGAAAATTTGCAGCATTTTTGCAAAAGAAAAATTATCATAAAATGCATAATCAAAAGGGGGGCAATTCAGAATATATTTTACAAGCACATATTTGGGAATTCCAATAGGATAACACTCTATTCCATGCCATCTTTCTTATTAATGAGCAGCTGTGACATGTAACATTTTACTGAATTATTCACTGAATTTCAGTAGGTACAGTAAGCTCAGCCATGTTTTACCTAACAGATTCTCCCTAAACGTATTTTTCATTTCCACTTGCAAATGGCAATATGTACTCTTTGATACAAATACTCCTGAAAATAGAATTGTTGTTCATATTTTGAGTCTCTGAAGATAATACACACCTAAGTCAGAGTACAATCGAGTCATTCTGTGAGTAAATTTAATATACTTTTTATCCACTTCAGTAAAATTCCAAGCAGTAAACATATTGCCTATTTTTTCACAAAATATCCTGCCCATTACACGTGGTTTCACTTTAAACAAAAAAAATAAATAAGTAACTAAATAAAAAATTCAGTGGAGTTTCTTTCTAATGAGGAAAAATGGGAACAAGAACTACCAGTAGCAGAAAGGCACATGCTCTGTAAACACGTCAGGCAGCACTGCAATGATCACACACACTGATAAAAGAACTTCAGAGTTTGGAAAAGTGACAAGCAGGAACAGCAAACACCCTGGAATTTCTGTCTCTTGGAGCTGGGACCATCACTAGGGGAGCATCTCTCAGAGTGCAGAGCCAATTTCTGACTGCCTGACTGCCCCAACCCTCCCAACAACTGATTTCTCAGCTGAACACACGAGTTTCTTTTTATTTGTGTGTTGCTGGGCAAAAGCAAGAGTGGCACACTTAGAAACTTTGACTTTGTACAGATTTCTCCCCATCCAGGGAATAGCCAGCCCTGCTGGGGCAGTGCAGCCCTGGCCACCACCAGCCAGCTCAGAGCAGCTCCTTGGTGCAGGGCAGAACTCACGACGCAGGTGACATTCCACCACCTACCCCACAGCAGGTCACAGCTTCCTGGGCTTGTGCAGGCCCCTGGGCTGAAACTGTCTCTCTTGCCAAGCACACTGAATTTGTTATCCAGCTGCTCAGGCAATACCGAAACAACAAGCGAGATGTCAGGTCTATTCACATGGTTAGAGGGAGCAATTTTCAGTAGAAGGAAATACTGGAAGGGAGTAGCTGGAAAAGGCCAGTATTTTGTGTGAAAAACCCCTACTGTTATTCTGATAAAATCCTTTTTCCAGGCCTCAGGATAACCTGGTTGGCTCTGGACTTGGGCATTACACCTTATTCTTTACACTGGCATGGAATGCCATTGAGAACTGCCCTCACAACTACAGGCAATCCTGTGGAGAAAGACGACATGCACTTCTCCAACGCTGAATTTCCTTTTCCACAACTGTCATACGTTGTGGCAAAACACCAAACAGGCAAGTTTTGCACTCTTATGACTCAGAAATAAATTCCCAATCAGGAAAGCTTTGCTTGCAGCTGGTATTACATTTGCACGTGACAGGCACACAAAGAAGAGCAAACCCTTCTGCAGAGTGATCGCGGTGCTCCTGCTCTGCTCACAGACATGGGGAACTGGAGAGGCAGCTGGAGGACGTCCAGCTGAGCGTGCAGGGAGACGTTTGGCAGAAATGATGATCTATTAAGATTCACTTAAAAATGAAGAAGTGTTTCCAGGTGAAGGTGTCAGTACTGAGACACCCCAGGGGCTCCTCCCTTGGGGCAGCAGCTCAGGCAGCCCAAAGAAGCTGAGGCTGTTCTGTAGGATCACTGAGAGAGAGAGCCCAGGCCACTCAGGCTTCAAAAAAATATCACCAGACCCAAGCATTCCGAGAGTATCCCAGACATGTTATTATTTTCCAGCAGAAGTGGCTTCGTTAAACATTATATTAAGAAAAGAAAAGAAAAAAAAGAACCTAAAGCAATAATAAAAATCACTAATACATATATACAATTACTAAGTCTGACTTAACATTTACTGCTTCAGACCTTTATCAAAAGCCTATGTCTAAATTGATCTAATCTGATATTTTTTAATTCTGTTCTAAAAATGCAATTAAACAATGATATCTGTTGCTGCAAGTTAAAAGCCATTCCCTTTAGATAACAACCAAATACAACAAGCAGTGAGTTCTGCCATCATTAGATTTCTAACCATATTACTTCTATTTTGAGGCTTTTTTTGTTTGGTCTCAGTTTAATTTCCTGTCAGCCTTACAAGAGATTTCTAATGTTTGGGCTGTAGGATATGCTCTGATTAAAAATAATCTTCCCAATTACTGCCTGGCACGACTCTACTGCCACATGCACTCTGCCACTGGCTTCTGCATTTCTGTCAGCAGTAATTGTGTCTGTAGCTTCTAACTGTAAATGAAAACCCAGGGGGCATATTTGGGTTCCAGTTTCCTTTGCCCAGCCATATCTTTTAATTTGCACTGTCTGTCAAAAGGAGATGTTTGTAGGCACTAAAAGGAAATCCTCAGAACATCAGGTTAAAAAAAGGGAAAAGGAAAAAAAACCAAAATGCAACTGGAATATGATAAACCACATTTGATATTTATGCCAGGATACTCAACACAGAGCAGCTCACTGCATTGATTAGCCTTAGAAGAGGGGGCCTGAAAGCATTTACTGAGCATTTCTAGCTGCACTTTATTACCATGAAATTTAATCCTGAATCTTAAGCATCACCTTAGTATGGCTTCTTTTTTTTTTTTAATTCAATCGTCACAATGAATACTTTACAGAACAGCATTTCTTATCACAATGGAAAAAATTATTATTTCCCAGGCTCTGGGCCCTGGCCTGTGCTGTGGGTTTTCCACCTCCAGCCTGGCTGATCCTCAGGCATGTTCCTCTTTGACCACACTGCACCTTTTGGTTCCTGTGGGGACTTCAGGCCCCAGTGGTTCCCTTGCCCCCACCCCAATGGGTGCTGCTCCTGGAGCCCCAGATGGATCCCGGGGCTGGCACTGGAGCTCCTGTCACAGGAGCTGGCTCTGCTCTCCAGCCCCAGCTGGGCTGTGCTCCCTGGGGACAGCCCAGAGCTCCCGGCTCTGTCCCCTGGGGAGCTGCCAGCTGCCCCCAGCCCTGGGACACCTGCGCCCAGACCCGGCCCTCAGTGCAGCCACAGCCACCAGGGATGTGCTGGGTGCACGTCCGGACCCGCAGAGTTCCCTTTTCCTTTCAGGAGTGATGCAAAGGCGGCCCCATGTCCCCAGGGAGTGCCGGTGTGACAGGAACAGGATGGAATCGAGTGCCCTGGGGCAGAGAACCTTCGAAGGACAAAGCATCAAGCACAGGCTGTACCCTGTGAAGTGGGCACAGAAGAAACTCGAGGAGAAAAAACATCTGATACAATGTCAGAAACAAAGTTTTGTGTGGAAGGAAAAAAGCACAACCAACTACACGTGCAAGAATGCACATGTGGGATACACGGGATGCTGCAAAGGGGAGCAGCATGAAGACCATTAGGAAGACAGTTGCAGTTATTGCTAGAATCAACTATTCCCTATAAAATGAAGAATACTGTAAATTCCTCTGAAAATAATTTTCTATGAAGTCCCAGTCTCTGATCTTTCAAAAGGAAGTAAATTTTTGTCTCAAATGTGCACACAGCACATTTGGAATCCAAGGGATGCAGAGAGCATATTTTTGTACAAAGGAATCATGGAAATTTTGTGATAGAAGGATAAACACTGAGATTTGGTGAATGTGAGCAGGGATTTGTTCAAATAGCACTTAAAATTGAATAGCTTCTCTTGGCATAAGAACTGATTTGAAATATTAAATGCAAATATTAGTGCTCTGCACTGTGTGTGCTGGTTGATGCTCTATTCTGTATTGTTTATGTCTGTACACGAGGGCAGACACTGCAAAGGTGAGAGCAGGCTCCATCTCAGCTCTATCCTGACCCTTTGGCACAGCACTCCAGGTGTAACCTTCCTTCTGTAGGGCTCTGCCCCTCAGTGCATATTCTGTGCAGCAAGAGGCTGGTAACACGCAGCAACTTCAACACATCAACTGAAAGGTCTGTGCAGTGGAGACTGTGACCACCACTGCCTTCACAACTGCACGGTGGCAGAGAGGAAAAATGGCACCGATCTGTTAAAATATTATTTTTAAAATATTGTACAAGCTGTGTAAGAAATCCTTTGTGCCCCTTCTGTGCTGCAGCACAGAACTGGACTGTGATAACCCCAAGCTATCCTTGCTTCTACTTCCATATCTTACCTGAGATAAATCCATCCTTTACAACGCATATCTCCCCTCCCTGTGACTGACACTGCCAGAAGGTTTAAATACATACCTGCTTTTTTAAAAAAGAAGGTAAGCCACTGAGTTAAAAAGGGTTACTCCTGTGACTGAGGCCATGTGGATGTTCAGGTATTTATTCAGCATAAAACCTGTAGGATTAAGGAAGGCAGTAAACATACCATGAAGACGAAAGACCCTTTCAGAATTTTAGCTGAGGAGACAGCTCAGAGCAGAGCCTCAGCTGTGGGAGAGCAGCTCCTCTGCCAATGCAGGGAAGGGGCAAAGCCCAGAGCCTGGAGCTTCCCCATTCCTGCTGTCACCAGGACTCTTATGAGTCCCAGAACTTTTCCTCTTTTTTTCTTTTCTTGTTTGTTTCTCCCCGCTTTTCCACAGCACAGACTGTTCAGCCTCAGGAGCAGTAGAAAATCCCACCAGTACCAGCAATGTTGCTCCCATGTTAGCCATGGTAACACACACAGAGCTGTGCTTGCCAGACTGAGATCGTGATCACAAATTCCAGGCCACAGCGCGCTCAAAGGAGGTGCAGAAATGACAAAATCATTTGAAAAAGGCTCAGCTGTCCTAACCTGCCACTAGAGAAGTCCTTCCACCGATTCCAGGGTGAGCTGTTAGTCCTGAATACTTTGCTCCTAACAAACACTAAAAAGCAGGAACATTATACTTCCAGAACAGAGGCTTTACATTCTGTGTTTTTAAACTAGTGGTTCTCTCATCTATCACAGGTCAAGAAATAAATCACACATCTACAAGCAATGCAGTTTGGAAAGATCCCATGCGGAGAGAAGAATGGTAAACTTATCTATTTTTTTTTTTACAGAAATTCTGACATTGCTTAAGAACTGTAGATGTTAATAACATTTGAAATCAAGGACCAGAATGAGAAAAAATAAAAACAAACCAAAGCCCACCAGTTATCCAACAGCTTTGTGATTTATGACATAATTATTCTTACAGAAACAGCACAACTCTTGGCTACATCTCTGAGCCCTAACAGAAGAATAATAGTTAGAGGGTCCATCACATTGCATGGACTGGAGAATGTCTCTTACAGACAAAGCAAAGAGAAAAATCTAATTTGGGTAGACACACCAAATTTTCTGATCCAAAGATATTTTTATTACCACAGAAAATAAAAGCATCATTGCACACACTGAAGACAGAGAGGGGTTGGGATGGATCAGCTGGCAAACACTATCTCCAGGAAAATGGACTTTGGTAAAGTCACCAGGGCTTGAAAGGGCCCAGCCTCCCCCCAGATCCCACACAAACCGTGCTGGAGGATCCCCAGCCTGCAGCACCAGCACTGGCCACTGCTGCAGAGGAGGGAGAAGGTACTGCACCTTGGCACAGGGGCTATCATGTTTTATCCAAAGGATTCTTACTGTTTACGAAGAAAAACTATTCCAGTCTGAAAAAAGAGGCAAAAATAAAATAATCTAATTGGAGATTTACTCCTGCTACATAAAATGACTACAACTGATTTCAAAAGACAAGTTAGTGTTTGTTTTATACAGCACAGGAGAGCCTTGGGCTGAAAGAATTATTTATTGTTGTTGCTTCCAGCTGGGTGTAATTTGACAATGATAACAAAATGTAAAGTCACAAGTAGGGAGAAGTCCATGCAGATCCCACACTGCAGTTCAAGTGCTCTCCTCTGATCAGGAGGAAAGAGAGGAAGCTCAGCTGTGTCAAGCAGCAGATTTTCCCCAAGAAATGACTTTTTCTACCATGACTTTCCATGGGAGAAAAAAAGGACCAAAAAGTATAAATGATGCAAGCCATAGGCCAGGCACACAGAATACATCCATGAAAAACTCTTAGGTCCAGACTGGTTATTCGTAAACAAACAAAAAAGGTGAGGGTTTTTTTAACTAGAGGAAAAGGACAGGATTTGTAAACATCACGCATTTCTGAATGACCGGTTCCACACATTTTTTTCCTTCCTCCATGACCTTCCCCAGCATCCCAGGAGGATCACAGCCTGCAGGGAATGGCACCTCCTCCATCACTGCCAGCACCAGGAGCTCCAGCCCAGCCTGTGACACCTGTGAAATGAACCCACTCATCACTGGGAGCTGGGACAGGAGCCTGCCAGCTCCTGCAAATCTCTCACAGAGCATCTGAGACTGACACTTAATATTCACACTGGATTGCAAGCTATGTACTCAAGGATAAAGCTCAGTAATAATAAAGATTCACAGTCTGACAGGCTCAGCATACAAATTCTCAGTGCGGAGCTCACTTTGAATATTTTTTTTCTTTTTTTTAATCTTGAATGGAATCAGGAATTTTCCTCTTATAAAAGAAACAACAGTACTTCCCATTTAGTGAGGAAAACAATGGAATGAGAAAATATAATTTTAGTGTACATTTAGATATTGGCAAAGAAGCACCAAAATAAATATTTTATTTCAATATCAGAACACAGTGTCCCCAGTCCTTGTCTTGCTCATCAGACACAGGAATATATCAAAAAAGCTATGCAGTTTCTTTTTTTGCAGGGCCAAATCCTTTCAGAAATACACTTATTTAAACCATTTAAGAATTTGCCCATATTTCCAACAATTTATGGCTTTTATTTAGCATGTCAGCTGTGAAGCCAAAATCACTGGAAATATTTAAAACCTTGATATATGTTACTTGAACATGGTACCTGACCAGTGGTCCCACTAGTCCCACATTGGGCCACCAATAAACAAATTCCTAGATGCTGTTTACCTTCATTCTACTCCTCAGTTATGTTTTATTTTATATTTTTTCCAACACTGCTTAGTATTGTGCTTTGTACAGTAATATATTAATTGTTTATTTAACAGTGGCACTGTAAAGTCATAGCCCATTTTTTTTATTTTTCTGTTTAATGTTTATTTTATGTTACAACAACCTGGCAACTTGCTCCTGGAGCGTTTTGTTAGTTTGTTATGTAAATGTTATATATGTAGGAGGTGGTTTAAAATGAACAAAATTATAATTAAATGCCAGATAGTTTTTACACTGAAAATACTGTTAGTAAACATTTGCTCCTGTTAGACTCTTTTGCTTATTTTCTATTTTGCTTCAAATGTCTACAATTCTATTACTAACTCTACCTTTTTCTTTTAAAATCACATTGCATCCAGCTTAACTCCATCTCACTAAATCACCTTGTTAGTCATACCTTGATTCATTACATTTCACTGCCTTTCATATTTAAATTATTCCATTTCTTTCCCCACTCCCCACATTACTTTGAACACAAGTCTCCCTTTGTGCAATGATTTCTTATCCTGCACCCTCACAGAACTCCCTCTATTAACACTTGATCATTCTCCCTGCAAGTTTTCCTGCAGAACTGCCTTCCCAAACAATCCCAAATTTACACATTCCGTCCCATCCCTTCATTTCATTTACATTTCACGAGCACCGAGGCAGTCAGCACTACGAGGAGCCAAAGTGTATTTGCTGCATCATAAACCAAGGGATAAATGCTGAACTCCAGCCCCTCACCAAGCACCTCCTGTGCCTGCTGGACCTGCAGGGATGCAGCTGGAGATTCTGACTCCATCCCTCTGCCCACATCCCCCAGGATCAGAGGTTTTGTGGGACACAAGATACAGAGGATCGAGGCACAGCGAAGTTTGGCCTATACCACGAAAATGGAATTATTTTCAATCTACAGAGGGAATGAGCAGCTGAATCTCCAGATCATACAAATATGATTATTATGGCATAAACTGCTGCTCATTCTGACTCTCTTCTTCACCAAAGCTACACTTTTCAGGGATTCCACTCACAATCAGCATTCACTCCTCAGACTTAATACAGAAAAGAAGCAATAGCTCCTCTATTCCCATACAAATATTTTTCTTCACAGATTTCTTAACTGAGCCTTAGAAAAAGATCATCTCCAATGCTAAGCAACAGATCAACATCTCTCTTTGCAGAGTACAGATACAGAAGTGCAGTAACCTGAGCTCAAACTGAGGATGAAGTGGTTGAAACAACACTAAAACTGCATGTTCCTCAGAGCTGCCCTCCCCACTGCTTCCCAGGAAGGGTGTGTGAACAATCCTTCCTGCCAAAAGTGCCACTGGCTCAGTGCACTCCCCAGGACTGGCAACTCAGAGGAGACACAATCCTCTCCAAGCTAACTCATCCTCCTGAAAGCTGCTCTGCTGCTCTTTGGCTTCTCCACCCAGGAGCTCAATCCCTGGGGGCTGGCCCTGTCCTGGGGAGCGAGGGGTGCAGAGCAGCCACCAAGTGCCCCAAGCTGCTTGCCAGAATATCTAAGTTGTTATTTCTATTTGCACCTCACCAAGAGTTAGACTGGATTCAAAAATCTGCCACATTTACCGAAAGCTGCAAATCCCAGCCCGAGTCACCCAGTTGTTCTGGGCAATAACCAAATCCTGCCTGGCTGCAGGGTAAGGTGTCTTCATCTTCCCAGGGGCAAAGAGAAATTGTTAGATGGGCTAGGAGATAACTGCTTGCTCCAATGGAATTTTATTCCAAGTCAAATTAAAAATGGCTCAGTACCTTGTTACTGAAGGCAATCACTTTGAAATCACGTACTCACTGCTGTCAGATAACAGTTTGTCTCAAGGAATCATGGCAATGTTTACTTTTTTTTCCTAATCTTACCTTGGAAAACATTTTGCAAATGCTTTTAGAATGACAAAAAAAAAATTAAATATTTTAAATCACGATTAAGATCTGGCTTACTAAAGCAAAACAAGATTATTTTCTTTGTCCAAAAATACACCTTCATAGCTTGTAGCCTGAAAAATCTGTGCAGAAAAGAATGATTCAAGTCTAAGAGCCACAACTCACAGAGAACTGGTAAAATATCTTTGTCTTGTTTAAATATCAAAGCTCTTCTGGGCATCACTTAGATCTACCCATCATAATTCAGATACTTGTGAATAATTCAAGATGTTATGCTTAAACTTCAGCAATTCCCTTGAAGAGGAGCAATAAGTAAGCATTTCTTATAAGTTATAGCATGGATCCATATAATTAATATTTTGATGTATTTTACCTGTCTTACTGTTTTCTCTTGTGATATTAAGATGGTATTATATGAATAACACACTCAGCTAACTTGTCCTACTTTTCAAAGATGCTCCAATTTACGTAATTACTTTATTTGATTTATTGTTGCATCTTTACTCGAGTTACCTACTCTGTTAATGTGCTATCAATGCAATTAGCTGTTTCTTAGTAGGAAACTTTTTTAAATCAAGCCAGCATTTTTATTGCAAAGGAATGCACTGCTTGTACTTCCACAGAATCAAACACCGTTTTAGTGGTGGGAAGTAACCTGCTTCATCTTTGCATGTTTTCCTTGGCATGCTGAAGCAAACCAGAGATGATGTGCTGCTATTCAAGCATAAAACAAATAGCACCCCACTAACAATCCTCAGAGGTGACTAAAGGCACATAAAATCATATAAAAACAACAACTAAAATATGCCCTCGTTTTTCAGATAAGAACTCAGAGAAAGTCTCTGTCCAGGTGACTGTGAATCAACAGAAGTCCAGCAATATGAAGAAAAATTGATTTCAGCTTTTCTTATTTGCTAATTGTGAAGAGCTAAAAAACTTTACTTCATGAAGTAAATACACATCTTTGGTTAGAAGGATGAAGAACCAACACACAGCCTGTATTCCTGAAATAAACTTCACTTCTGCTGCCCGCAGCAGTGTACACCGATGTCCTCTAGGAGCTGTGCTTGTCTGCTCGCCAGACTCACAAAGACAACGCTCAAGGTAAACAGGGCTGGGGACACAACGAGAAAAACAAATCTCTGGAAACTGCGAGGAAATTAACTTGTTTATACTGCCCTCCCTCAATCATTTTCATTCATGAAGGGTATTAATTCTGACAATTAATTAGAGTGGCATCTGTCTCTGCCCCACTGGCAGGAGACCAGGGAGCACAAGCAGTGTTAGCTGCTGCTCCAGGTGTGCAGTGGCTGAAAACTCATTTCTGAACGGCTCCACCACAGGAGCAACAATTTACACAGAATCAGCTGGCTCAAACACATCTCCAAGAACACATTAAGGGAGGATTTGCAGCACATGGAAGCATTCTGGACATATTTTCCAAAGTTAACTTCCCTTAGCAGAACAGCTCAGCAATGCACTGATACCAACTGCTGTACACGGGGCCAAGGCTCAAAGCCCACAGACCTAACATAGGCATTATTCCATTTATTCCATAAACACCTGGCTTTAGGAAAGCACACATCTACTGCACAGTCTGAAAGAAAATTACTGCCATTATATGTAAAACCTGTTGCATTTCTAAAAAGTTCTGAAAATACAGCAATAAACTGCACTGCTAAATTTTTAAGACCAGTAACTTAAAAGTAAACTGTGTTGTATGTCTCAGGATTTGATTTCTCAGTATTTTTTTGTATTTTCTACTTTGTTCTTTTATTTCATGGCAAAACACTCTGCCATGTCAGCATGTGTGCTGTAACAGAAATATAATCATACCTGCTCTGCAAGGGCGAAACACCTCAAGTATCACATTTCTGAGAACTTGGACTGACAGCTGGAACACAGAAACAAAATGTCCACCAGACTGGAGCATTTATGAACTCCTGCACAATTCTAAATGCTTCTTGTGGCTTCCATTGTATTTGTGAAACTATTTGCACCAATTTTACCTTTGATGCTACAGCACTGGTTCCAAGACTTGGGGTTTCTCACTGCATCTATCAGTCCTGTAGGGTCAGACAAAAAGTTTCTATTTACAGCTAAAAGGACAACAGAGCACACATTTCCTTCCCCGTGTGCCAAATACCAGACTGATAGCAATGGCATCTCAATATAATCCTCTAATGCCTGAAACCCCTTCAAGTACCTCAATACATCAAGTGTTAAACGTTTTATAACACCTATAAACACTCCAAGAGTCTAATGAAGCTTATACTACTAAGAGTGCAACAAGTAAAAGGTGGTGTAAAAATCAATTTTCTTTCACCTCAGCTGATTTATATTCCTTCCTGAACAAATTAATTTCACACTAAGAAACTGGTTTAATAAAACTTGAGAGCAGCCCTATATTAAAGAGTTTTGTTCTTCCTCCAGGCAGAGATAACTTGGAAATAGTAGTAAAACAGAAGTCTGGGATTACTCTGCAATTTGTAAAGCCTGGCCTGCCTCATTTCACAGCTTTTTCTCACTGAGATTTATTTCTGAACTTGTGAAAAAGTATTTTAAATAGCACAATGCAGGTTTGCAGTCCAGAAACTACACTATAAACAATAACATATAAATAAGTAAACCAGGCAAGTATGAAAATATATCTCAGGGAAATAAACACGTTCAGAGCCTTAGTGCCCAAACGGAGCTAACCCTGACTGCAACACACGTAGTTGTATTACAAATAATAAAATCAAGGGGATTGCTGAAGTACTTGATATGGAACAGGGATGTGCCATTGCAGCACAGCTGGAATATTCAGAATTTCTGTCCTCTCCCCTCTGCTGCTGGAGCTGCCTTCACATTTTGCACCCCCGACAGCCCCAAGAAACCCCTGCACACAGAAGAGCTCCTCCTCCTCCTCCCCATCCCACAACCACCAACACATTCTGCTGGGTAATAAGGAAGAAGATAGCCATAAAAAACTGGATTTCAAAACAAAGTCTATTTCCTATTCATAGATCGAAATAACAGTGACAAATTACATACATTAAGACCCCTCTGGAGCTTTGCTGGCAGATTTTCTCAATTGCTCAATACAACCGCATTTTCTCGCTGAAACTTAAATTTAACCAACTTAAAAAAATAAAGCAAGTAGGATGCAACACTCTACAGAGTGCACAGAACACAAAGCCAGGGGCTCAAGTTGACAAAAAAAGAAATATATATATATATATAAATAAAGAAGAGCATGTTATTAAAGCTGAGATCCGCTGAGCTTTTTTTACCATTATTATCTCTGTTGACTGTACTTACAACAGAAGTCAACTACAGTGTGGATGTAACTCTACTCCCACCTCACCTGCACATTTTCCTGGGGCTTCCAGAGTATAATCCCAAGGCAAAAATGTTCTTAAAAACAAGTGCACAGCAAAAATAGGAACCTGGAATCTATGCAAAATGCATGTAATAAATACCTACAACAAGATTGGAGTAATTTCAGAAATATTAATGCATCTCTGAAGTGTTTGTTTAAATTATGTTTTTTAAAACTAATTTAACTTTTTGAGCAATAGGCATGCATTGCAATTGTGCTAAGCATTTTTAGCCAGCATGGAGATTTCATTTGCTTGCTGTTGATTGAAAAACACATGAATGAAATCACTGCTATTTTGCTGAGATTAAAAATATCATTTGAGGCTTCAGGTTTATGCTTTCTGATGTTGCTTAGGATGGAAAAGCTAATGTGGTTTGTGACCCCAATGCAAATTCACCAGAACATGAAGCAGCAAATAGACCACAATTAGATCCATAACTGTAACTTAAAGTAACACAAGATAATTGAAAGTTGTTTTCTTTTTTCTCATAAAAATTTGCTGAGTGACACAAAGGTGTGAAAGCACAGAAATAAAAAGGAGTTTCCCATTGGAGACTGCAATATGAACACTGCAATTCAGAGTGGGAGCAGGATGTGGCAGGAAGAAAGCACACAATTCCAATTTGTGGAAAAGTAGTCAAGGAAATAATTTATCTTCTTGTTTGGAAAATGTAAAAAACTATAAAAAAGAAGATTTGATAATGAGAAAAATTTGCCTGTCTGATTCCAATCATTTAAGGGAACTCCAAAGGAACAAAAAAAGGAGAAAAGTTTTATAGGAAAGGCAAATAAACAAAGGTTTCTTATAGAACAGATGAAGATGTTAATTATTTTAACAAAGAGCAACCAGTGGAACATTTGACTTAACTCCATTTCTAAACACTGCACCAATGCTTTTCCTTGACACTGTGTAAGGCTATTAACAGATTCCACTAGAGATTGGAGAAATTTAAGTATTAATAGAATCTTTACAAGAAATTAAGAACCAAATGAGAAAACCTTTATGTTTAAGGCATTCAGGTTAATTATTTCAGCCTGGTGGACAAGGACAAAGTAAATCTTAGTTTCAACCTTTATGTTTCTAGGTAAACTAAAAGGGTGAGAACCTACATACTGTATTCAAGCTCCTAATCCTACCCCCCATTTGACCAGGTATGTTTTTACCCTAATGAAAACTACATGGTGTAAACTGCCATATCAAATGATTCCTTTTTCATAGGAAACAAGACACATTCTGATGGAGTAATTAATAATTGTCCCAGCTTACTGCAAACTGCCATGCTTTAAAAATGCCTCCAGTTCTAGAGTGGTACTTACTTGAGAACCTTGGTTTCAGCTGATATCTTAATGATTCTTAGACTAGTTTGAATGACAACAAAAAAAGTTCAGTTCATTTCTGAAGGTTTTGCTTGTTCACACAGCTGTTTCTGACCGAGCCTTTTTGCTCAGTCCTTCCTCTCCAGCACAGAGTGTCAGGAGAAAAAGCTTCCACTGAAAAAAATATTCTCCTCAAGAACCATCCATAATCCATTTCTAAGTCCCTGCTTGCTTACCCCATCAGTAGAACAAACTCTGGACCCAGTCTCTGACTGTATTTAAAACTGTTTCACACCTTTGAAAAACAACTTTCTACCTAAAGGTACAAGCAATTCTGGCAAACTCTCCTACACCACATTCCCTCTGCTTCCAAGTCTTTCCTTCACTTAACAAATCACAGTTCACCAGATCTGATTATTTCACTACTTTATAATCAGGATTTCCATTCTCCTTTCCTTCCACTAGTACTTTTCCCAATCTTTTCTGCCTACAAAACGTCTGTATCAGAATTCCATTCATTTCCTAACCACGGTGCCATATTCCTGAACCGACAGCAAATTTGCAAACAGAAGTGCAAGTCTGAGAACAGCCAAGGCAGAAGGTGTGCTGGGGAGCCAGGCTCTCTAAAGAAGGCAGAGAACAGCAGCTCTTTGCCAAGCAGCCAGAGCAGGATATTCCACTGCTTTTTGTCGATTTAAGGACTGTGGCACACTGCAGCTGTCACAACGAAGGGCAGACAAAAGACAGGCTGTTGACTGCAAAATGCTTTAAAGCACACCAGTTTTATAAAGCGTTCACTTGGCATTTGTCTCCTGTAACATGTCTCTGTGTAATACAAGGCATTTCTCTCCCTCCTCCCTCTTTAGAGAGATATGAAGTTTAATGTACTGGCTGGTACTTAACAATCAGATTTTGTCAGCTTTTGTGCTGAATGGCCCCTTCCTTCTCCCATCGCCTCTGCCGGCACAATTCAGAGCGTAAATGATTGCCTCATTCCGGGGAAGGTGACAGATCCCGGCAGTACCTGGGAGCGCTGAGCTCGGGAGGGAGAGCGCTGTCAGGCAAATCACCCTGATGGCACATAAATCCTCCCTGCTGTCCCCAGGGCCACCTCCAGCTCCCGTCCGCCTCCGCTGTGCTCTGCCGGCGCTTCCCGAGGCGCACACAGCCCGGGGGCTGGGGGTCACTGCCGGCCGCATCTCTGGCAGGGAGCTCACAGGATGCGCCTTCCCCCGCCCATCTCTCAGGGAGGCACTCCCAGCCTTGGTCTGACCCACGTACCCATTTTCTCCCTGCAGGAAAGGCCCCCGAGACTGAGACCCCCAAACAAAACCGCACATGCTGTGCACAGGTGACATGCACATGGACCAGCACAGGTGACATGCCTGTGGACCAGCAAAAACACCCCACACGCTTCAACTTGCTCCAAAATGATCCATCCTGCTCTCTCGCCAAGGCCTCTCCACATATCCAGCTCTGATTTTCCACAGCTAAAGCCCTAGGAAAGGCTCAGGTGAAAAGTTTAACTGGTTGATGCTACAATGAATCAGGCAAAGACATACCCAGAACACCGAAAAACCAATTAGCAAGACACCATCCTGTTAAAATTATTGGATTCTCAAACAAATCCTCTCCCTCAGTCCAAGAGATCTTAACACCTTATTTTAACGTGTGAGACCAAAACCTGTGGCTCAGACTGCTCTGAATGGAGCTCATCTGAGCGGAATTTCACTGGTAATGGGAGCTCTACAAGGAACTCATTTAGTTCAGCTGAGCTCATTATTCGGCACAGAACTGAATAATTCGTGCCTGAGAAGTTTGATAGCATTAACAAAATTCCAAAACAACCGCTTGTGAAAGGACTTCACTCGCTCCTTAGAAAGACACTCCGGTCATGTGTTCAGGATCCAGGGGATGAATGAAAATCATGAGCTAAGGAAGCCTTTCCATCAACAGGAGGAACAAGATGTGAGAGCAGGCGGCAACAGCTGCAAACAAAATTCACCTCTGTCCCAGAGTAAGTAGAAAATCTGAATTCAGCTCAGAAAGAGCAACAACACACGTGCACCAGGCTCTGCAACACACAGAATGCAAGGCATTACAGCACACTATTTTAAACAAAACATTCTGAATCGCTTTGTTTACCTATAAACTATCCAAAAGTGCACACCACTGTTTTTGATCCTTCATCATCAGTGAGGAGAACATTCTAGGAAACACAATTACACACTTCATTCCAAAGTGAGGAACTGGAATCCAATGGCATTGTCACTTAAGAGAAATCGATTCTACAGCTGCCTGAACGCTGCAGTTTCAAATCCCATAACAAGCTCCTTCCCTGGAAATATTTAAAGATCAGCTCCAGAATAATTTCAGATCTAAATAACCCTATTCCTTTCTTCCTCTTCATCAGGTTCAGATTTTATTTATTCTACTTTTTGGTGTCAGAGTAATATATTACTGAAAATACATTTTTCAACTATTTTAAGGAATGAACATGTTTTTAAAATAATTTTATCTTAAACAAGAAATCACTCTGAAATAATGTTACAGCTCAAATAAATTTATAGTTACTGGAGCAAAAATAAATGTGTATTTTCCATTTCCTTTTTAGCTGTGTATATAATGAATTTCACAGATTTTGCTGATGCAAACACAACCCAGTCTAAAGAAATTCCTTATCAGTAACAGCAACAGAGATAAAAATCTGCAAACAATGTTAAGTGATAATAAAAGAAGATGAAGAATGGATCATCTAGGTTGTAAAAATCAGCCGAAAGAACCTTTTTAAGTATAAAAAGGGAGGCAGAAAAGTTCTCACCATCATAATTATACTACCCTCACATAATCCAGGCCCAAATTATTTACATGGAGGAGTGGTGTAACACCTGTGGGGTCTAGTTCAATTTTGGGGTGGAGGGAGGGGATCTATGTCTGTGCACCTTGAAAAGAAAATAAATTTGTCTGCAAAATGTGCAGAACAAGAAGGAAAAATAAATAAACCCTTACAAGAGATGATTATAAATTTTAAATCAGGTACTTAACACAAATGCACACATATAGAGTAACACATTTATACTTATTTCTATCAATGTTTTATAGCAAAATCACAGACTCATACCAGGGAGGGTGAGGAGAGATCTGTGATAGCTTTGGCATTAAAAACAGATAAAGAATTTGTAGATTATTTAAATTGTATTATGTAGTATAAACAGAAAGCATTTGGAAGTAATTTGAATATTCTGATCCCTGTCCTACCTTACTTTCAGTTAATTCTCAAGACAGTTATTTTATCTGTTCACCACTGTGTTTAATGCTTGATTTCACCATAATAGATGATGTGATATTTTTAAAGCATCAGGTGTCTTTTTTTTTGCTGTGAGAAACGGAAAGCCAAATTTGGCTTACCTTTATCTAAGAATTATGCAGCATATTAATGCAGCTTGCCAGAGGACTAAATTAGAAATCCCTGTGAGCAGTGTCAGTGTTCCAGAGCTGGTGCATTTTGTGGTTTTTGGTTTGGGTTTCTGCTCCCCTCGATTGATTGCTTTACTCCAGGGAGGATCCTCATAGCAGTCAGTGCCACCCTGACTTGACCGTGACATCCCAAGAGCACAGCCTTAAAACGGAAAGCAAATACAGGAGCTTTCCACTGGATTGAGGAAATGGTGGAAATTTGGGTCCCTGAGTCTGCTGTGGTGACAGCCAAGCACGGATCTCCACACTGGCTACTAAAAAACAGAAATATTTTTTGTGTTTCACCTAGAGAAATAAAACCCAGCCTATACAGAAACATTGCAAATTGGACCAGTTCATGCTACAGAGAACTCATATTTGGTATCTAACTTCAAATTTTTATCAGCTTTGAGAAGCCCTTCTCTCAAAGAGACTTCATATGTAAAATTGTATTGGCAGTGGAGGACAAAGCATAGGCCACACAAGTCACTCAAATTAAGATTTTGAAGCTAACAAAGCAGCTGCCTGCCTTCATTTCTGCCATGGATGGGTGTCATTTGAGAACCGGGCTTCAGTTTTTCCTCCTTGATCTCCTGCAGTATTACAGTTTTTGATGAGTTTTCCATAGCTGCTGCTCTATTCCATCTGAAGTTGATGGAGTATTTTGCTCACAGCCCTGTGCCACAGACAGTGATTTCTGCTGTGTTCTTTACTCAGGTGCTGGCAATATGGAAGGGCTTTCTCCTTGCTAGTGCAGCCTGCCTGGGACCTGGGCAGGGGACAGAACCTCACCTACAGAATGATTTCCTTTTTTTTGTATACAGAAAAAGAAAAATAAATTCCATAGCATGACAGTATAAAATGTCAGGCTCACAAGCAGAAAGCTGCCCACAGCTGATAGGCACAAATGTAAGGGATTTTTATCTACATGGCAAATTAAGGCACTGACAAAACTGATCAAACCAATATTAATAGCTGAACTGTAGCAAGTTCTAAATCATTTTGTTACTGATAACATCACAAACTCCAAAATCTAAGCACCTTCCCAAAAGCCTGCAGTCAACTCATAGCAGATTTTTACTGCTGGAAGACATTTTGGCAGAAAGAACTGGACAGCATGTTAATGATAAATCTTTGAAAGAGAGGACCGAAATGAATTCCTAAGATTTGACCTCCTAATAGGTATTCCATTGCACAGTGAAGCAAGGTGGAAGTTTTGGCATGGTAGATCAAAGAGGTATGAATTACTTCTCTGTAGAAAACCCACACTGGGGCAGTAAGCACTTATCTGAGCAGGTCACTGGGGTGTCACATCCAGGGGACACAGACCCTGCACAAACCAGCATACTAAAACAGATATAATGCTAGAATATAAAGAGAAAAATAGCTTTATGGAAAGCTCTATATAAGTGTGTGAAATTACTAAACACAGACATTTAGAAAATTAATACCTAGGGAAACCAATTTTGCCAAAGGAGAAAAAACAGATCTATCCACAGCAGCATCAGAGAAGCAGGACACTGTGCACCACAATCATGACTGTGCTGTTCAAACATGACATCTAATCATGATAATGTTCAAACACAGCTGAAAACACAGAGCCAGTGCTACTCATTCCCAACACCAACAGCTTCAATTCCTGAGGTATGTGCAATTGCACTTCTTGGAAATGTCCTTTTTTTTATGGAACCAGAGGTAAATTTAGAGGGCAGGATGGGTGCATCAGAATGGAAATAAAGGCTCTTTACATGAGCACTTTTGTGAGAAAAGGCAGAAAATGAAACTAGGCCAGATCTTGAGTCTCAAAATGAGATGGGGAGATTGGGAGATGAAAGACACCTGAACTTCTAAAGCCCTTTTTGTGTCTGTGTGCACAAGGAGCTGCTGCTACTGCCACCAAAGCACAGGGAGCTGTGGGAAGTGAAGTGCACTGGGCAGGAAATGCAAAGAGAACTGGGCTGAAAATCAGCCCAAAACTTCCACTCCGTGTTGGGACTGTGGGAGCAAGGCACAGGCAATAATCTGTCAGTGGCTGGAGAGGGATGATGACAAACCATTCCCTGGTTGATAGCCAGAACATGAAGAACACCAGAGCTGAATCCAGCACCTTCTCAAATCTGAAAGGCAACTCAGAGCAGGAGTCTCTGTCTAGGTACTAAGCAAGGACCATGGCCCATTTCAGTACCTCCTGGAGGGACATAGTTTAAACCCCACGGCAACTCAGAAACCATACAGCCACCAGGGGTAAAAGCAGAAAAGATCGTGAATTGGGATCAGAACAATTTAATAACTGAAATAGAAGAAGAAATTGTAATGAAAAAATAAAAGAGGGAGAGAGAAGAAAAAAAGGAGAGGGAGAAATAAACCCCAAAAATCCAAGTGGTACAAATGAACAAGTCACTCCCCACAAACTGAGCAGTGCCCAGCCAGTCCCTGAGCTTTTCCCTCCTAGCTGAGCGTGCTGCCCAGTGCTCTGGAGTGTCCCCTGGGATGGCTGGGATCAGCTGTGCTGGCTGTGCCCCCTCTCCTCACTGCCAGGGCAGTGTGAGAGGCTGACTCAGTGCAAGCCCTGCTCAGCACCAGCTGGGCCATCAGTGTGTGACCAGCACTGTTCTCATCCTAAACCCAACACACAGCCCTGCACCAGCTCCAGCACAGCCAAGGCAGGATGTGGCCCTAAGAGAGGAACCTGTGTTACACCTTTGGAAACACTTCCCTCTGCACTGGAAAGCAGAGAGAAGGCTCTAAAGAAAGTGAAGCACAGCAGCCTACACACCAATCCCCTTTTCAGCTGGTCAAGGGTCACATTCCCAAATCCCAGGACATGCTGAGTGAGGGATTCCATTCATTTTCTTTGTATGGAAGTGGTAAACAAGATGTAAATTAACTATAAAAATAATAGGTATCAAAAAGAATAAGCATTCTCCCTTTCATTCACGTTGTGTTGAACTATTTTATAATCTACCTACATCCACAAATGCATCCCTAAACATCAACACCAAATCACTTACAACTACCATTAAATAGTATTTCATCAGTGTATTATTTTATGGCATTTAGAAGACTTTATTTCCATACATCCAAATGCCACAGCAAATGATTTCAAACCAGCAAGGAACACATATAGTTAGAAGATTACATGTGGCCTATTAATTTCCATTTCAAATTGCAACAAAGTCATGAATGCAGCTTGACATCAGAAATGTATATACTGAACTAGATGAAAGCTGTCCTATAACAGATTATTATCCCACCAGGCTGTATCACTGGCCAATAAAGAGTTTACTTGCCTTTAAAAGGTCTTGCATGCTGTTTATTTTGGAGTTATTCTCTGCCTGCCTGGTCCCCACGAGCCTGATTTCACTGGGCCCATGGGAGTCGCTGGCCCCTGCAGATAAATGAAGTGTGTGACAGCTCCGAGAGCCTTTCCCTTTCCTGCTCCAGCAGAGACAAAGATCCCACCTGTAGTGAAGAGGTGAGGCACAACCTGTGCCCCCTTTTTCTGTAGTCAGGTTGATTTTAGGTCAGAGTTCAGCTGTATTTACAGTCCTGACTCAGCAAAGCCAATCAGACCAGTGCCTCTTTCCTCTTTGTTTTCACAGATCCTGTTTGTGTGACGGAGTTTGGCTCCTTGCAACTACAAGACCAATGTATAAAATACTGGATTTTAGGTATTTATTGCTTGCAAGTTCCACCCTGATTTCCCATGTATCACCTACGCAGCTGTTCTCTCTAATAACCAAGGATTAACAAGAAACCAACACCTCCATTTGTATTCTTTGATTAATCAGCTCCTCACCTGCATCGCCATCCTGTCCAGGAGGTAAAACCACCAACACAGATGTAAAATCTGCTCTCGCTGGGGCTGTGGGTTAAAGCCAGCTCTGGCTGCTGTTGGGAAATGCTTCCTTTGAAGCACAGTAAAATTTGAGAGTCCTCATGCTGAGAGTCATCAATGAAGAGCAACTATCACAAGCTCCTGTAGTACATGAACTCTAGAAAAAAGAAAGTCTGTTTCCTCTGAATTTACTTGCAATTGATCAAATTTGGAGCTTAAGAAAATAGAAAACTTTTTCTATCATCAAAAACTCATGGAAAGACACCACTCAGTAGAATTTTCTGGTGTTCTAGTAAGGTCTAGTCAGATCTCAGCACAGCCTTTTCCTCAAGGCACTGCTCTTGCAACCAAACACAATTTTAATTTGTAAGGACTCAATGATTTTTCCAATATCTACCACAGAACACATGAAGCAATGGCTTAGAAAATATAAGAAAAAATATATGGATAGAACAAACCTCACCAAATTGACATAAAAAAAATCACTTTGGAATAGTCTTGGAATGAAAAAATATGGTTGGAGTGGAGGGAAAAAGGTCTTTAATTACAAGATGAGCAGTTGCAATTCAGCCTAAGCAAATGACTCTGACTGTAAAACTCAGCCCAAGAAATTTGTAACTAGTCACTGTTCACATTATCATTCTAGTTTCAATTTTTACCATTTTAACAGGTACATATGTGTAGAAAATGTATTTTTAAAATTTCATGTATGATTCAAGAGAAAACGGGAGAGGAAAGGATATGGTAGCTGCAACATTTTCAATTCTCCTTATTCATCTGTGCCAAGTTAAAAATAAAATTACTATTAGAATAAAGTGAGTTGCTTGATGCTATTTCTTCAGTGCCTTGCGACACCAATCTGCAAACCTGCTGACTTTTCAGATAAACCATTTTACTTAAAATACCTAAATTATTTAATATTTTATGCATAGAATGTTATTTCTATCAAGGTAACATGTATATTGATACACATATCTCACTGAAGTGAGATTCCCTTCCACAAATAGTATTTTATGAGCTCCTTGGATGCACAGGTAAACAATAATGGAAGTGAAAATCTCCTGGGACCTGTTTTCAATCTGTAACTTGTTCCAGAAATCGTTTCTTCCTGGAGGAGAATGCTTGCAGCCCTTTATTCCAGACTAACTCGCCTAATTGCTTCAAGCTGCCTTTCTGTTTGCATTATTTCCCACATTCTCACACATTCAGAAAGAAACCATTACCCTTTCTGCTGCCAGGCTAATCCCCACCACAATTTTACACCTGCTAAAACTGCTAGAATAAGGAAAAAAAAAAAGAGAGGTGAGAGCAGAAGACATCCTTACTGCCAAATGATGTATTTCCACTAAGTTCTTTTTGCTTCAGAGCAAAAGAATCTCTGAGGCTTGCACGAATCAATAAAAAGTACTGGGTTTATAAAGACAGAAAAACAGATCTGTTTAATTTATTAAAGCATATCCATATCCTTCCAGGCACACAGACTCCTCTCAGCCCCAGTGCATTGGACAAACTCGGAGCCAGAACAAATGGAAACTCCACACAGAGAACACAGGGTTTCCTTTATCACTCAGGAGAAACTTTTTGGATTACTTGGGAAGCCATGCATTCAAAGGGACTGAAGTTCAGCATGCTCCCATCACCTTACCAAGATTTTAGTTTTCCATTTGCTATCATTTCAAACAGATTTTTTAAAACAATGAAGAATGGCTGAAAAAAATTAACAAAAAAACCAAAATAGAAACTTCTTCAATTCAGCAGGTGATTTTTGCTCTGAGAGGCATATCCTTCCTCCTGTCCAGATTCTCTCAATCAGGCTTGAGGAGTCATGAGGTAAAAGAACCTTTTTAATAAAGTTCCAACCTGAGTGCAAGCATTTACCATGGAGGGACCACAAACTGCTCCTCTGAGAACTTCCCTCCCTACTCTCACAAAGAGGTTACTTGAGAAGGGACAGGATTTTTTAAATTTCAAATATTAAAATTCAGCAGAAATGACCATTTTCAATGCAACCAGTAGAAAATAAAAAAGCATAAAGTAAAAACAAAACCAAACAAACCTCATCTTCACAATCCTGTTCAATAACTTGGTGTGACATGTAATAACAGCAATGCAACAAATTTGACAAACCTTCCCTAACTTGTTCCCCTCAGCCATCCCTTGAGAGAGTTAGAAACAAGGCACTCTATACACCATCAAGTTTCAAAATCCCCACAATTTAGAATCAAACATATCTTCTGGACAAATCACTGACAAAAATCCCACCTTATTGAAAGCAATTAATGAGGTTCATTTATCTCAGAGGCAGGAGAACAGGACTGAGACAGAGCTCTGTTGTTACACAACACCCCCAGCCAGCACAGACACCAGCAAAATGCAGCTCCAAACTTTGCAATGTTCATTTTTCATTGATTTACCACAAGATTCCACTTTTGAAATGGAGAGGTGTTCACAGAACAGCTGAAGGTTGTTTACTGGTGGGATCTCTGTACCTGCCTGGGACTTTGCCTCTCTTTTAGGGTACAACTGAAATCAAGCACCAGGCCCTAGAGATGAAATTGTCCCTCCTCAGGATTATCTGCATGATTATCATGCCAGTCCTCCCACTGGGAGCAGCAGCAAAGCAGCCAACATTTGTGCCACAGGACACTTTCCAAGGGATTCATTTTAGGATGCATTACTCAAATAAACAGATAACTTCACTGTGCTGAAACACCTTGAAGGATCATGTTGGCAAGCGATATGTGACTTCTGATCACACAAACCACAAAAGGGAAGCAACTCCAGTAAGTGAACTGGTTTTTTTTTTTGAGATGGACTTTAACTTGGATAGAACAAAAGGATTAACAAAGATAAAAGCACCTTAACCTACACCCCCTCCCCTGGTAACATTTTTAACTTTTGACCTGTGTTCTCTGTTAGGGGCAATTCCATCATGAGAGCAGAAAGGATGTGCAGCTTTTACAAAACAGAGGCCCTTTTAATGGCAGCTTGCACCCCGTGGCCTTTTGCACCTCCCCAGATTGGCCACGAAAGCTCCCTGCCAGCTGCAGTAACATCAGCATCGCTGCCCAGAAACCAAGAGGCTCCACAGGAGCAGCTCCCTGCACTACCAGCTGCTCAGGGCTGCTCTGCACTCTGCAGAAACACCCCTTTGGAAGCACTAAAACAGCTTCTGTTCTTTTTTAAAGTGGAAGTAAGCAACATTCACAAGCAACATGAAAGGGACTCCCAGAGTTTACAGTACTGGAAGTTGTGACTGGCGGTTGCATCTTTTATTCAATACAAATTAAAAAAGCTAAAACGCTGGGGCAATTTTAGTGGATACTTTTATACTGGCCTCCAGTTTGGGTTAACCAGAATTGCAGTCTGGAGAACTGAGGATAAGCTCTGCTCCCAAAACAAAAAGTTATCTATCAGTTTTTAGTACAAAGGATGACATAAATAACAGCTGAACCCATGGTGTAAATAGTTTAACTAGAATCAAAGAACAGAATAAAAAGGGACCCACACGAAGATCACTGTGTCCAAATCCCTGTTCTTGTAGATCTTCCTAAAACAAACTCCTATGAGTGAGAGCATCAGCCAGATGCTGCTTGAACTCTGACAGACTTCGTGCTGCTGCCTTGGCATTGGAACAACAGGAAAAAACCCAGGAACAATTCTTCTTCAAAACAAAGTAGAAAGCCTCAAGTTCCCTTATGCTTTCAGTTGCTTAATATCTCTAGGGCTGGATACACAGGAAAATCAGTTCAGTGCAGCTCCACTGTTTTCTTCAAGGTGTTTTTTAACTAAATGCATTGAATGCCAACCCCTGACATCTATCCACACACCTACACCAGGGCATCTCATGGAAGTGTTGTGTTTAGGGACAACCACAGCCAGAAAGGTTGTAACAATTTTAGTTGATACCATTTATTTTTACTTTTGGGCAAATAAAAAGGTGTCTCAACAAACCCAGCCAGCCAAGACCTCAGTAGGGGCTCAGGCTTAAGATCTGTGCTTGCCTAATCCAGAAGTAGCTGTTGTGGATTTCTCCCTGAGGGCTTCCTACACCCTGCCTGTTCTGCAAGGCCAGCCTGTGCAGCTGCAGCTGCAATTTCACCTTGGGGCTGTAACACCCTTTCTGCTGCTCAGTCAATCCAAGGACAGCCCAGCTCTTGGAGTTGCATTTCCATCCTCCTTACCCTGCTGGCAGACAACACAGACCTCCACCAGCTTCTCACAGCCCTGATGAGCTGCCTACAAAATGGAATCAGCTTCTGATTTTTCCCACTTCTGCTGGTCTGAATCTAGTTTGCTGTTGGGAAACTATCAAGGAACAGATCAACTGCACCTTTCTGATCCCAGACAAAACTAGAGACATCAGGAACCAGAGATGAATGATTCTTGAGGCAAAACCAGTAATCTGTTCCCAAAACCAAGGGAAGAGTCAAATACTGAGGACTTCTGAATATTTTAATCAGCTACAGATGCCTCATAGGTATTATTTTCACTTCTAAAAAAATCCCAAAACAAAACCCACACAAAAACATCCCAAGCAAACAAATAGAACCAACAAATGCTAAGTATAAATCAAGAAAATATAACAGATAGTAATTCAGTTATTCTTCAGTGGTGGATTTTCAGGCAATGCCTGACAGAAGTACAAGTGCCCCTCTGGACCACTGTCTTCCTCTGGCTTGCAGGTGTGGGATTTGGTCAGTAAATAAACTAAAAGTCAAGGTGGACAAATATTTACTAAACAAGGTGAGACCAGAACCTTGCAAAGAGACTTCTGACTTTCCATTGCAAATACTCTACAGAATCTCCCCCTTTTTATATGCCCAGGGATGTCTGCAGGGCCAGGACTACACTGGAATTGTGACAAACACTCCCAGAATCCTGCAAGGGGTTCCAGAATCAGAACCTCAGCAGACAAAATGTCATTTCCTTTTAATTTCCACATTATGTATTCACAGCATGAGCACAGGTACTGGTTTGCCAGCAAACGAAGGCACTGTCACTGTTAATTCCTGCCCTTTTAGGAGCTGCTGCCCTGCCCTGGCTGGGCACAGGCCTGGCACACACATAGACACACATGCAGTGTGGTCACACATACTTCCACCAAATAAATCTGGAAATGCAGACATTTAGACAGAGCTACACCTGCCTGAAGAAACTGCAGCAACACCTTTCACAATAACCTCACTGATCACTCTTTAGAAGAAAACCCTTCAGTACCAGGACAGGATTTACTAGGGATTATTAATTATTCTGCAAGCAATTCTTCATGTCAAACAAACAAAAAACCCAAATGCAAAACCAAGAAAAAACCAAGAAGAAACAAGTGTGTGTTAAATCTTTACATCCTAAAAGTGATGTTGCACAAACAGTAACTGGATTAAACATAGAAACACGTGCAGGTACGGACCTTGATTGAAGTGTTCATTTAATATAATTTAGCTATCTGAAATATTCTGCTTACTTGATTAGAGTAGATTGTTTGCATTTTGATTTATTGCTTCAAGATCAGTATTCATTAAGTCACTTAATATAAAGGCACCCTTACAGCTGCTACCCTATTAAAGGTAATCATTTTTTCCCTGTTTATAGCACAGTCACTGTTACACTAAAACAGCCTGGAGCCATCTATTAATCACAACCACAGTTTCCATGTAAAAGTATCTTCAGGAACAACTCCTGATGGCGAGGCCTTGTGTTATGCACAGGAATTACAAATTATATTTTGTCTCCAATTCAAATAGTTTCTAGTCTCATGTACTATCAGGGAGGCCCTGGGGTAACTGCAAGAGGATGATTCCTATTTAAAATATTGCCTAGAAGTTTAAAAATGTCATTCCTAGCAGTGTTTTAAGCCTGTATTTTTGTGTTCTAAGAGTCTCAGTTTTCACTCAAACCAATGTACTGAAATCAATGCAATTCCTCTGTAACTTCAATAAACTTTTTAAATTGGAATTGTAAACATAGCACTTTACCTTTCAGCACCACTGGCCAAAGACTGCAGATCTGGTTCAGTGGTTCTGCCTGACACATTTTACATTTATTCTTTGCCTGCTATCAAAAGGGACCGAATAATCCTGTGATAGTGACATGTAATGAACTGAAGCACTGGCCAAAAAAGATTACAATTCCAGAAAAGCCACAGCATGTGCTTATCCCCTTTATTTTACCATGTCTGGAAGGTCAGTGTTTTCTTACAGACACACAAAACAGACAAGATACAACACACACTGATTGCAGCAAATTGCTGTCAGCTCCTGCCTTTGTGGCATGAGTTTATATCATGTTACCAACACTGGTTTCAATTCATCAAAACACTGTAAACCACGCTGGAGAACTGTGCAGGAGACAACTCAGCAGCTGTGAGTTCAGTGGGACTGATGAGCAGCTCTTCTGGGATTAACATCCAGGTTAGTAGTGCCCACTCTGATGTAGAGAGCCAAACTAAAACTGACCTTCAAGCCATCCTAAAATATTTACTTTACTTTCCTAATTATACAAGTTATTCATAGATAAGGAAAAAGAGGTTTTTGTCTATTCCCTAAGTATATAAACCCATCAGTACTGCAAAAATATTCAATGGGATTTGTCCAAGACCAAATACAAAAGCATTACCTGAAAAATCCAGTATTATTTCCTCATACAAAGTACCTTTTCCTGTTGCTGGATAATGCCAATTAATATACTGATTCGTCTAGGAATAATAAAAAAAATTTTGCTACACTTCTTCCCTGGTACAATGCAACACGATTTCAAAGGGCTTTCATCAACACAAATTTCACAGGGTCTGTTTGTAATAATATTCTGAAAAGCAGCACTTCCACTCTGCGACTGCACCGTGCTGTCTGCCCAGGGATCAGGCATCCTCTCACAGCCCCTTTGCTCCTGAGAGAAAGAATTTTTCACAGAACTCCTACTAGCATCCCTTTATACATCCAATTATATATATTGTTACACTTATTTCTTCTCTTTCTGTGGTTTCTATCCAAAATCATTACAATTAATGGACAAAGTTCCATGGCCTCCAAGGGATTTCATCTATTCATCTTTCCATTCTGTCAAGAAATGCTGATTTTTAAAGGAATCATGGTCCCTGTTCTGTGTAGCTTCATTAAAACTCCTGTGGCAGAAGTAGTTCAAAGGCAAAAGGTTTTTAAAGCTCTGAAGAAACTTGAAAAGTTTGCCTGGTAATATATTAAAAATAGATATTTTTAGTATAATAACAGTTCAGCGAGGTACTGATAAGTCAGCGAAGATAATAAGAGAATGTGGTAAGAGGAGACAGAGAAAAGTATCAGCCAAGGTACCTCAGGAGTCAGAGGAAGAAGCTTCAGTTGCCATTCTGCACTGCAAGAGTATCTGAGCAGACAGTGCAGTGTTACATTAACAACTGGTTTCAAGTGGACCAAAATTATCATTTAAACAATAATAAATGGTCAGGTGTGGGTCACTGGAAGAAGACAAATCACAGGTGGAGTCACATGTAGATAAATCTCCTTACAGCTCACTTTTTAACTCAAACTGGAGAGGGGAGAAGAAAGAAAATAAATTAAAGCACAAAATAAAAGCAGAAAACATCATCATTTCTTCTCCAACCTCTTAATTTAGTACAGTTAGTAACACTTATGAAATAGCCTTGTCTTATTTTGTAAACAAATCCATTTTATTTAAGTAGCTACATAGGGGCCAGAAGCAAAATGCACCTGGGGTAAATAATGGCAAGTAGGATTTTTCTTCCCCTTGAACAGCTCCCATTCTACTAAAACACTGCAAGCAATTCATAAAGCCAAAGGTCCATTAATGACTGTTATCCTTTGGTCATTTTACTTTCATTTTGCTTAAAATTAACTGCCTCAGAGATTTTATTTAGGTTATCTTGATGGGCAGTCATAATAGTTGTATGAGAAACATCCCCAGTTATGCAAACCTCACAGGCTTCCACCCTGCACATTCTGCAAGGTATAAAAAAAGTTTCACTTGGATTTTCTCCCAGCAAAGATGAAGCCCATGATACCACTGAGCCTCAGAGCGATTTAGGGACACAGCACAGTCCTCCCTAGCACCAGAATCCTGGCATTTTTGGGATGGATGCTACTGCATCATCACACCCCCCTGTCACACCCTGCAGAGATTCTCCCGCGCAGGGCAGTGCAAGGATAAGGTCTCCCCTTGTCCTTTCTGTGCCTGTCATTAAGGAGAGCAAATGATCTGACTGGAGTGATTGAGGGCAGAGAGAGAAAGGCTTCCCACCTATTTCTGTCCCACTGAGAGAGAATTATTTCAATGAATGGGTGCTGATCAGCCCAAGCACAGCACCCCCACCAAAGGGGCCAGGAACAGGTTTCAATAATTTTCCTCGACTGCTGCAAAAAGCAAGAATGGAGTAAATAAAAAAATGGATAGCGGAAAAATGAAAGCACTGGGAAGCTGTTGCAAAGGGCAATGCTACAGCCTGTTAAAATCCAGGCAGGGGCCAGAGCATTCTGCATTCACACCAGTTCAGTGTGCATGTAGCTACATCAGCCTGTGTCTGGAGCTGCAGGGCTTGATGAGCAAACACAAACCACAGCCCCACTGGTACATTTTGCTCAGAATTTCCTACCTCGCAGAACTAAACTGGTGGTTTATGTATCCACTACGACACTTCCCAAACTTTCAATTACAGTCTTAGAATATGTAATTGATACACAGATCCCACTGAAACATATGTGTGAATGGAACTGGCACAAGGGTATGAAGAACTGAAATCAAATGTTAAAAACCTTCACTTCAGCATAGGTAAAAGCTTTTAATGTAGAAATTTTCAAATATCCCATGTGTTTGGGATGATAAAACATGGAAATTTAAGTCACACTGATTTACTACTGCAGGAAAATAATTATTTTTGATAATGCTTAGTGCAAATAAAGTCCATGATAGTTCATTTTTCTCTTTTTATGCTATTTCCCCCTCACACTCAATTAACAAATTGCATTTTTACTTTTTATTTGCAAAAACAGATTTATACCTTTCCCCTTAAGGAAACTACCTGTTCCCAAACCCAGCAGAACGGCCTCTGATACCAAGGACCATCAACAGCCACCTGGCCCTCAGTGCCAGGAACCACAGGAATGCTTTCAGGGGGGCTGCTGGGAACACACACACACACACACACAAAGACCCGTGCAGCACTCCTCCCTCTCCTTCTCCTCCCTGATGTTTCCAGAGACAACGCCAAGCAGAAGGCTCCTCTGTGCCACGAGAGCCATCACCTGAGCACAACAGGCTGCACCACTGCACTCACATCCTGAGCCATTATTCAAAGGAAACGAAGAATTTCTTCTAGAACCCTGGAGCAGGCACCAATTCTTCACCGAGCCATTTTTCATACCTCAGCTCTAATTCCACAAATAAGCCTTTTAAATCCAGCAAGTGCCTTCCTGGTCTGTCCCAGGCCCCCCCTCAGGCAGCACTGGAAACAATCCACACGGCTCTTGCAGTTCCTGAAGAAATGAGCGAAAAATTGTGTGCAATTTTTCTTCTTAGTGTTTGAAATTATTCTGCTGTCCATGTGAAATGACCACTTTGGTCCTCAGTAAATTCTTTAATGAAAAAAAGAATACAAAAGAACAGCTTTATTAGCCTAGGATATGGAGCACAGAGCTGAAGGTAACAAAATGGCACTGATGAGATGAACTGCATTATTTCCAGTCTCAATCTACTGTGAACAGAATGAGAGATTTTCTTGACGTTTTTCAGAGGGGTAGTTGCTTGCTCACTCTATAAGCTTTGAATTTCAGCACTCACTTCAGAACATATTGCAGTTCTGCCTTCTTTTGCTTAAGCTTTGAATTCCCACAGTTACAGGCTGGATCATTTCCCTAGTGATCAGAGAGGGACTTCATTTCCATATTCAGTAGTTAGCTGTTTCTTTTATCCATCTCTTTCCTGAAGATGATTTCCCCATATTCTATTTGACCACTATCTAGAGTTTCCCTTTGAAATTATTTGGGAATGAACAGAGCCACTGGAGCCCTGGATAAAGCCTGACACAATTAGGGGACTATAATCTCTCTGAGTCAAGCTGAAGAAGCAATCAAGGCCTGTATTCTTCTTTGAATACAAAAAGACAGAAGTGTAATTAAAATAGTTTATTTTTGTTTCAGTAAAATCTAAATTCAAAGTCTTCTACCACCTTCTCAATCATTTATCTGGACTAGAAATTTTCATATCCTTGCTGCATGAATCAGAATACTTTCAGAGAAAGCTCCCAAAGGAGGTTCTGGATTTAAAATCTTATCCCAACACTCTTAACTATGAATTTTGGCTACTCACATTTCTTCTCAAACCCCCATCAGGTACCAATACCAAGCATCAATACCTCCTCCTGCCACATCTCAGCAATCTCTGGAGTTCAGACTTCCTCAATTTCTTAGCCCAGCACCTAGAGAAAGCCAGCTATTTTCTGCCATTAGCCCTCTTCTCAGCTTCCTGCTTTTCTAAAAAACACAGGTTTCTCTGTTTCAGTCTCTAAAATACCTGAAAATTACTTTCCTTCTTGAAAAAAAATAATTCTTTAAAGTATCTGTCATTAAACAACTACATGACATAAATGGCTATTTTATACAACTGTAGAGAAACATGTTCTTGTTGGTTTGATAATCATGACTGAGCAATAAATGAAAAAAAAAACAAAACCAAACCAGAACTCTGAAGCTTATTGCAAAACCAAGATCGTTTCTATCGTATGGATTTTGTTTACAGACCTCAGAGAACCCACAGGAATATAAAAGCATCCTCCAGCATTTTACCACTAGTCACAAAAATCCTGTGTGTGCATCCCCTCCCCAGCACAGCAGGCAGGCCAAATGCACAGTTCCAGTTTTAATACTTATAAATTGTTAAACATGCTCTTTATCCTATTAAGCCATAATTCAAATTAACTTCCAAATAAGCCATTCCCATTAAACATGTCACTAAAACAGAGCTTCTGAAATGCAGGAAAAACAAAACGCCCACTGTGAACTATCGGACAAACAAAGAGTGGGGAAATATCCAGGAAAAATTTGTATTAAAGGAATTATTTTGAGAAATGGTTAATACTTCATCCTTTTGCCACAGGCTGTGTATGACTTTAGGCAGGAAACAACTTCCCAGTGCTGCTGTGCCCTTCTTATTTCCCATTCCTGGCCTGGGAGCATTTCAGGGTAGGAAGGGAACCCTGAATTCTTCAGAGCCTTCACTTGAAAGCCTGAACCTGCAAGACTTTGAACAGTGTTTTGAAAGAGAATTCAAAAGTGAGTATCACTTCAAGCAAAAACCCCTACATTAGGTCCAGCAGTTTAGTGGTGGACACTCGTTACACTGTCAAGAAACCTTGGGCACTTCACTTGCAATCTGTGTGCTTTTCCTTCCATGCACAACAGGAGCAGCAGATCCTCCCTCACAGGGGGGAAAAAAAAATTTAAAAAAACTGGCAGCAAAGATGGGAGGCTCAGCTCGTTAAAGGCTGTAAAGTGCCCAACACTCCGAGCTGGAGAAGCCTCATGAAATGCAAACACAGATCAGCCCCCCCAGAGATGCAAACCCAAGGATTATGCTCCACAGCCCTGCTGAAGACTCTCTGCTCGTTTACCTTCAAATGACAAATCAGAGAGAACATCCAGTAGCCTGAATCAAACAATTACTGCAAGAAATCACCAGAAGATGAATTGGTATCCGATCCAAGCTGCCCAAAACTCAGTGAGTGCATGAGCCCAATGGCACTGCTGGCCAGGGAACACTCAGAGAGCAGAGGTGGGGGAATTGTCACTGGAAGGTACATCAAAAAAAACAACCCCTCACCTGTCAGGTCTAAGACTGAGAAGTCTTTAGGACTGCCACCCCCGAGAGTGCAGAGGCTGATTGGAAAAGGCGTGTGATTCCCACTGCCAGCCCCACACAGTCCTGTCCTTTCTAAACCAAGACAAGGACTTCCTTTTTTTTATTTTTTTTTTTGTGCTTATCACAATTTTTGTTATTCTATGAGCATAAGAGGCTCTGAGAGGAGCCTCCTTAACTCCCAAAACCTGGATTAATTTATTATGGCAACAGGGGGAGAGAAAGTAGGGAACAAACATCTTTCCCAGAAGCATCAGGATTGGCAGCCTGCACACAGAAATGCTGAAAATTCAGATTTTTTTCCTGCCAGCATACCAAAATTCTTGGTTTTCTCTTCTCCTGATTCTCTCTATCACTACATCAAACGACCACACAGCCCCATTTCCTTTAAGCAAAGCATCAGTGAAACTCCAGGGCACAGCACAGTGAGAATGATCTTGCAGCACTCATCTTCCTCCTTGCTCAGTGCAAGGCAAGAATATTCCCAGTGTTAAAAATGACCAGATAATGTAGCTTTCGCATTTATGGATGAACTTTTGCATGTTGGTATTGATCATAACTATTTAGATATGATATCAATTACCATTCCTTTTAATTGCTTGTTAATATAATATAATCTATCAATTTAAGTGTTTTGTTACTCATAGAAATGGCGGTGTAATGAATATAATATCTCTGTATTGCTTATAGAAATAGCAGAGTGATGAATGGACCATAGCAAGATACAAGATGTGAAAAAGCTTTTGTGTGACTGAAAAGACCCATCACGGACTGAGCACTCCGAGTGATAACAGTGATACAGAACAGAGCACAGGAGGGGATGAGGAGAGCTCCCTACTCCCTCTTATCAGAGAAGTGTGAAACAACAGGGATAAAATCATAGCAAAGAATAAAATTTATTAACTTAATCTCAGATAAGCAAGGATGGCAAAACCTAAACACAACGAACCCCTGCAACCTCAAAAGCTCTCAGGAATGTTTGAATAATGTATAAGCTAATGAATATGCATGTAATCCCAGCAATGTAACTGTATATAGAGAATATAACTTTAAGTTTTTGGTGTGCTCTTCGGCCATTCATCAAAGGTAATCCCAGCGCTGGAAATACTGTCCTTCTTTTAGCTCATTAAAACTTGTGAAAATTCTGAGTAAACTCTGTTTTTCACACTAGAAAAATGTCATATAAAAAAAAAAAAGAAAAAAATTACATTTTAACTCATGTTTGACCCACAGACAATTCAGCTCTTGGATGGATCAATTATGTAAAGCCAACACGGCTAGAGGCAAATCCTTTCAAAACTGCATGAGAAACAGAAACAGGATAAGGAGCAAAACACATTTGCTAATGATCCTTTAGCACTTACTAGAAAAATTAAAACATAGTAGAAAACATTTTTGAAATAAATATTTTTAATTTTCATCCTATTGTCTTTCAATTTTTTCTTCAGAGACATAAAAATGCTGATTTTGGATAAGACTATGAACAGCACCAGCAAATTGCATCCTGATGTTTCAGAGGAGAAAATATTCCCCCACTTCAACCATGAAGCCCTCCAAAGACTCACTAGGATCTCTGAGCACTCAGAAAACACCACTGTGCTCACACGTCAGCCATCAAGCACATATCATAACATCTGCATATTTATTTCATAACAATTAGGTGTTTCTGATTTTCGTTTTCAAGTTAAGCTACACTACCTGTCCTAAAAAATCCAGATTTGACAAATTATTTGTATATTTTAATTCTGGCAGAGCACACATTCCTTTTGACATTTTTTTTGATTGTTAATTCAGTTGAATACAATTGCCAATAGTTTTATAGGTGCTGCTCAGCAACAGCAGTGTTAGCAACTCTGTGCTACATTTAGATGTCCACTCACGCAAGCCTACAGACATAAAAGTTTCATAAATAAATACATTTTCAAGGTGACTTTCTTTAAAACAGCTCAATTCAAAGATAACAATTTTTGCCTTCTGGCACTTATTCTAAAAAATATTCATTTTGCATGAGTAAGTCCGTGTAAAAGGCAAAAAGATGCCACTACTGCTTTTAAAAATAGTTGGGGAATAAAAAAGAAAGGAAGCTACATATTTTCTAAACTCCTCTGTAGATAATGTCATGGGAAATTTGCTCTGTAACTTCAGCTAGACAAAATGTTAAGGTCAGCCTTGGGCTCAGCTCAGCAAAGCTCCGAGTCACTGAGGCAGGGATGTTTCAGGTTCTCCTTGTTCACCGCCTGCATCGGCCCAGCAGCGCGTGCAGGGCTTTGGGGGCTGCAGGGAACCAGAGCTGCCCATTCCCCTGGGCCTGGGGAGCCTCCCTGCCAGGAGCTACTCCTGGCCTCAGACACAGCTGAGGGACCAGAGGACACCAACCTGAGCACACAAACCTGGCAGCAAACACGGCTCTGCCACAGCCCTGGGGCTCTGCCACGGCCCCGCCACAGCGGGACCCTTCCATTGAGAGCAGTGCCTCAGGATCTCAGCTTCTCTATTTTTCATCTATTTGTAATCCTGCAGTTCATTAGTGCATAACTCTAAACTCCACACACAGTGTGAGCTGCTGTTCTCCCATTTTGGTCAGACACAACAATTCCTCTCCAGGCCTGGCAGTCAAGGACACCTCACTGCCTCAGCCCCAAGAGATGGAAACAGAAGTGATTTGGGGGAGCAAACTGGCAGTAAATGACTTCATTACCTGAAGCTGCAATTGGAAAATTAACCTCCAATATGCAAATGGACTAAACTCATAAAAGTGTGAAAACCCATGACCTGTGGTCCATTTATAGGTGTAGCCCCTGGGGGGCTTTGCCTGCCCAAAACATACCTGAAGGCCCTTCAATAAATATAACTGCTTTTTATTCCCTTAGCTCTATCTGACCTCTGTTTTTAGGTAGCTTGATAAGGCATCAAGAGAGCAAAGTTAATTCAAGGCTCACTCCTGGGTAGTGCAGGGAAGCTACAGCTCTGCCTCGTGCAGTGCCTACAGATTCACAGGGAGAGAAATACAGCCAGAACTCCAACACACCCAAAGATGGTTTCAGAAGAGGAGAAAGAAGTCATGTTGGATTGTATTCTCTCTTTTCCAGCTAACAAGCCCAACACACAGAACACAACACACATCCCGTGACATAACATTTACATTAATGGAGCTAATGCTAAAAACAGCACAGTGCAACTCGACTGACAAGCTGGCATTAAATTAATGCATTGGTTCATATACCTGCTGCACAACTTGCATTCCTGGTATTTTTGCTTGAATTAAGATGCTACAAAAGGGAAAAAAGAAAAAAAAAAAAAAAAGACACATTTTCTTGCAGGTAGTGAAGTTTTTCTCAGCCTCTGTGAATCTCTTTTGGGAGCACATTGGTGCTCCTGGTGTCTCTGTTGCTGCCTGAGCTTTCTCCTCCTTCCAGGAGGTTTTTTCATACCTCCAATAAGTGATGTGTAGGTACCTCTACAGCACCCACAGAGAAATGTGCCAGGATGTTTGTACATATACATTCATTGCCTATATCCTGCAGGATATGGTAGCACTCATTCCATGATGAAATATGTGTTGGTGGCACATGGTGGTTGTTAGACAAAGTACAGAATTACAGAGACTGGGAATTGAGAAATGTGACATTCATGGCAAGTCTTATTTTCTCTTTTTGTACTACACAGGTGTCACTGGAAACCATTGTCTCTAAGGGAACGATGCCACTGAAAAGTTTACAAAAATGTTGCAGGGACTGTGTTTGGAAAGAAGGAAAATTTAAATCTATATAGTAAGACAGCATTCTTACATACGGGAGAAGCACATTTTAGAGATCTCTCTAGATCCAGCAACTGCTTTCTCTTTCTGGTGTTACCCAGTTATCCCTGTTGTTAAACACAGATTTGAATCCCCACACACTATTGGAAACCAGCTCCACTCCAGAAAAAACACTGGTGTAATATTTGATATTTGAATTATGTTTACATTGGGAAGACACAATTTCCTAGCAGTTACCTTTCTTTCAGCTTCCCCCTCTAGGCAATGTTAGAGAAAATTTCCCTCTTCCCATCTACAGAAGTTCAGTTTTTCCCTATTTAAAAGGCAAGGGAGACAACGGACTTTCAAGAAGTATTTCTCTAAACTAGAATTGTTTGCATGTATTGTTGGCATCATACCTGCATTAAATATACATTCTACATGCAGTTGTCCATGTCTGAATTAAACTTTAGAGGAAAAGTCCTTATGATCACTGCTCTGTGCGCCTCAAAAAAAACAAAACCAAAAAAAACCCCAAAAGAAACAAACAAGTTAAAAAAAAAAAAACACAAAAAAAAAACAAAGGAAGAAACCACCAAAAAAAACCACCACCAGAGAACGTAAAGAAGAGGGACATCAATGAGAGAGATTTAGAAATAATTAGACAGGTCACCTTTTCTTTTTAGTATATGTAGACCTTTATCAATTACTCAGAGAACAAGAGTTACGGTTACCAGAGTACTATGACAATCATGCCAAGACGTTAATTACTACGAAATAAATATACTGCTATAACTAATTTTCATATCCAGTTGAAGGATTTTTTTATTCCTTTTTCCCCAAGAAATCAGTGTACTCACAGATTTTCATGAGAGTCAGATTTTCATGAGAGTTCAGATCTCATTTTGGCACCCAAATGAGAGCCAGACTTTGCTAAGAGCTCAGTGCCTCGCAGAACAGGAACTGTGAGAGTGGAGCTATTTTGAAAATCTAGCAGCTGCTGTGTAGGTTGAGAATATGAAATTCTGGTCCCGAGCTCTTTAAAAGCCTGGCCTTACCTAACTAACAGCATTATAAGCAAGGATCCTAAATCTAGGAAATTACAGTTCCTTCTGCAGTGTCCTTTGTCCTGCTGAAAACTTCCACTTTTAGTGCATTTCAAGAACTTAGCATTCCCATTATTACCAGCAGGCCCCTCGCTGCCTCCAGGAACAGCTCTGACCTTTCCAACACATCATTCTTCAGGGAGAAAAGGTTATTTTTCTTTTCCTGGTTTAATAGTAAAGTTGCCTCATTACTGGCACTATTAGAATTTTAAACTGAAATAATGCTGAGCATTTGACTTGGGGGGCTCAGAGTGCTCAGCCAGTGTCACCCCAGTGGTCACTGCCCTCACCTGTCCTTCTCCAGGTACAATCTGAACCATCTGGAAAACAGAGCCAGCTTCTCTCTGATCAGGTGGAGCATGACCTCGTTCTTCCCCACTCCCTCAAATTACAACAGCATGAAATTTATAAAAATTTATAGAAATGCCAATAATTATGAATATCCTATTAATTTTCTGGGAAGTAATAACACCAGGGTCATTTCAAATAAAGAAAAAACAGTCCAGAAACGTGCAGGTTGTGCTCTGCAGACACTCCAGTTCCACCAGCACATTATTCACATGAAGTACAGTGCACAGGCATCAATTGTTCCAGAATACTTAACTTTCAGAACTTCTCTATAATGGATGTTGCTTTCTCCCTCTACAAACCTTCACTCCCTCACCACTTTGCCTGCAGAATCAACTTGAGTATTTTTTTCCAAGCTTCCTTTCTTTTCAGATACATTTTGGGCAAAATGCTTGGGTTTGAATCCTATTTTTTAAATGAAGAATTAAACTACCACAAAGGATTGCAGAAACCTCTTGCTACTTTGATGATTTAATCAAGCTCACATTTTTCTACTCTTTTTTCTATTTTTTTGGTGTTTTTTGAGATGAAAGAGATAAAGTGTGTGTTCTGCAAAACAGTCCACCAATTCACATTATTTGCAAAAGGCCTTAACAATTTCATAATAATGACTGCCAAACCACAATTATTTATGTAAAGCATCAAGAGCAGAGAGACAATCCTGATTCCTGTCAGTGGAAAATAAAGTATTTCAGAGACATATTGAGAGAGACCTCTAGAGATGTGTAAGCAGTGCTTTAAATCTTTTTTTAAAGTAATTGTCAAGAGAAATTCAGGTGAGGTTTCCAGTTTGAGCCAACATTCCTAAATGCTTCACTTGGATTGCACTGACCCAATCTTTCAAGTTCAGGCAATGCACTTTAGTTTATCCAATAGCCCTGTGGAAAAAAATATTTTGAAAATATTTGAGATTGTTTTGTTTTTAAACATGAACTGAAAATCTCTAAACAAATTATATTAGCAAAATTATCACCACTACCAGACAGCTACATTTCTCATGTTAATTTCAAATGTATTCTAAATTTAATTCCAGTTGTCACATAAACCATTATGCACATTTTGTAATCACACATCTCTAATCAACTTTGGATCCCAAATTACATTTGTCTGGAAAGTTTCATGCTTTGGATTGCACGGTCATGAGACCAAACCTTTGTGGACGTGGAAACACTCATTCAGGGTAATGGCTGGAACAGAGGCTGCTCCTCCCCTTTCCAGGCTATGTGGAATTTCAACTGTCCTTTAAACTTGCATCAAATAAATTGTATAAAAAGGGTTTTGGAAGCACTCTTCCTTCAAATACTAACAGGAAACTGGAATTCCTACAGAAGATCAGGATGATGCAGATGCAGTGGAGCATTTCAGTCCCTTCTCACTGGCACGGGAGAGGAGCTGGCAGTGCCCACAGCCCTGGGCAGTGACAGAGAGAGAAACCTGCAACTTTCTCAGGCCAGCCTGGGAGCTTGTGAGGGAGTGCAGAGAAGAGAATTATAAACAATATCTGCACCTGGTGTTTGTAGGTGAGATTCATGATGTTTGTCTTAAGATGTTTTTCAAGAGGTTGTTCTCCTTTCACCAGTGGGCTGAGGGGTGTCTCTGCTTGCTAACCTGTTAACCAACACAAATCCACCTAACAAACTCATCTAGAAAAGTTGGGTTCTTTCCTAATAAATGGCTTTTAGCTTCTTTGCCTCCTGGAGTCTTTTATTGCTGCTGAGTGAACTCCGCAGCGACTGACCACACAGCTGGAGATCAGAGCACTGAGCCCAGGGAGCAAACAGCCCCTGGAGCCACAGCCTTAGAGCACCTGCTTTGCCCCTTCCCACCAGCACACTCCTCCTGCACACTCACTGAAGGGCCAGACTGCACTTAAGTGAATTTGAAGGCACAAATGTCATTTATTAATTTGCCACTTCCCCCCCCGCCCCTTCTTTCTTGGCAATCAGCTGTGATACATAACTTGAATTTTAATACCAAATTACAAGAGCACTGTGTAAATGGCATACTCAAAAATGCAGACTTTCCCTTTTCTTTTAGGCAAAATTAAACTAATCTGCTTTGACAGAAGAGGGCTCTTTGGAACCACCTAGTGAGTCTCCCAAATATGAAGCAGTAACTCAAATGTCAATTACTTTTCCAACAGCAGACAAATTGCTGGCACACTAATGCAATTTAAGGACAATAATTAGATAACAGGACTACAGAGTGTACCAGGTGACAGAGTTTCTGAGATAATAGAATCTGGTGTCCTACTTCTTAAATATTAACATCATTCCATTTCAGTCAATCGGTTTATGGTAATTTTAAAAGGGCAAAGCAAATTCTTTTTATTGCTAATAATATTGTGCTTCTCCAGCATTAGCTTTGAAGGTTAGCAATTTACAGGGTCAAACTTTAATTATATTATTTCCTTTTTATTTACTTTTCTTTTTTAATCTTTCCTCTTTGAAGCCTTCTCCTATTATAGAGATTTTAAAGCACTTGATTAAAAAAAAATTGAAACTCTTGAAATATGAGTTCATTGTGCTCCATAGAAAGGAGCCAGTTTCATCACAGCACATGTAACATCTTTGTTAGACCCATTTGGAAATCCACACACTTTTCCTGTAATCACTTTCTGTTAAAATTGCATTCTAGTCTAAGTGATTTGGTGATGTCAGGCAAGCCACAATGCCTGTACCATGTCCAAGGCTTTGCAAAATAAATGCACTAGAGTGGCTCTCCAGAAGTATTCCAGAAGAAATCCCCTTGCTTTAGCCACAAGTACCCAGATCACTAAATATCACTTTGCATCATCAATTTATATTGGAGTATTCTTCCATTCCCACCTTTTTTTCCCCCACTAGTCAGCTGTGGAACATTTGTTTTCAACAAATTCTCTGTAACTCTCGACATCAGACTTCCTTTCATCCATAAAACTAATGCCCACTGACACAGTGAAATATCTCCTCTCTGACCAGAGAGACTGATCAAAAGTCTTTGGGACAGGGGAGGAATTCACCTGCAATAATGTTTAGCTTCTCAACTGAGAACATAACAAGAACGTAAATTTTTGTTCTTTTTTTTTTTTTTTTAAGTTGTCAAGTGAATCAAGACGGAAATTAAATCATAATATGAATCACAAAAAATTGTGTTTCAAAACATTCTTTTTTCTCATCTTGAGCACAGGAAAAGCTTTAAGTGCTGTATTAAGAACCAGCCAAGCCACCTGACTTTCAGAAATGTTTGTGCCAGTCTCCCAAAGCCATGCTTGTATTCTTTACAAGCCTTGTGTCATACAGTTTTACATGTCCTGAAGTGTTTGCTAACAGACACATGACAAGGCTGTCATCAATTGTACAGGTTTTGGTCCTTGAGGCTACAGCTTTTCTCTTTGGGAAATATTCAATATCATAGCAGTGCTTTGCTACCTGCTGTGGGTGGGGAAAGGAAAACTAGAAAGAATGAGATGATTCTTCCTTAGCACTGGAAAGTCTGTGAGCGTACAAAGCTGAGCACCACTGTCCAGCAATCACTGGGGTTCCTTGTAAAAACAGACTTTTCTCACTTTTTGGTCACACACAAACACCAGTTTGATTTATCATACATCCCGCTGCCTGCATGTAGCAGATGATAATGATCATTACTACCTGCACTGTGATTTGGTACCCTGCTGATGATCACAGTTATGTATAAGGCACTGCCTGGACGTTCCCACTTAACTGCAGCTCTGATACCAAACACTGATCAGAAACACATTACTGCCAGATACAGCCGTGTCAACCCTGCTCACAATTCCCCTGTTTTCCCATGTGCATTCTAGCTACATTGGGAAACAGATCTGTGGATATCTGAACAATGTATCCTGACATCACCTCAGTGCTTCTTTTCTACAGAATTCTCATTCTTTTTCACTGGCAGGGAACATGGATTTGTGAAATCAGTAATGGAAATGCACCATGCTGAGGGCTTGGGTATCAGAGTGGTCATCTCTAACAAAGACCTCCAAGAACCTCAGCCAGAGCAACCAAATCCCCAAAAAAGCCCTTGAGTATTATCTTACAGCCCTGGGACAGAGCCACAGCTTCACCTGCCACAGTCAGAGTGGAATGAACCCTTTGCAAACAGCAGAGCTGCTGAAACCTGTACAAAGCACCTCACTGTACAGCAGGCAGAGAAAACCTGGGGGTACTCTCTCATCTGAATTGCAGTTAGAACTCACATTTGACTTAAAATGAGATTAAAACTGTCATGTCATCAGTACAGGAGGCAAATGAAAAGCAATCTTGGAGGTGAACACTCTGCTCTCTGGGATCCAGGCACCTCCTGAGCTGTATTCGTTTATCACACCATGCATCAGGACAATTCTTCGCTCACAGAACACCTTGAGGAAAATTTCTATTAAATTAAGTAAACAAACACGTTCACCAGTGCATAGGGTGATGGGATTGACCCCAGTTCTGGAGGAGCTGGGGGATGTTCTGGCTGGAACACCTCCCTGTCATCTGCCAGGGGGCTCGGGAGTCTGGGGAGGTCCCTGCTGACTGGAAGCTGACCAAGATTATCCAAACCTGCACAAAAGGGCTTGAGGAAAGACCCTGCAGACCTTTTAGTCCATCCTCAGCACCTGGAAAAACTTATTTATAGAATATAGATTATACTGACTAATGTTGGCATTTAAATCCCTCTAAAGGAAAAAAGCTCTGCCCACCCCATTCTCAGAGGGCTCAGGGGTGGCTCAGCACCTGTGGCACCACAACCATGGATGTGGAGCTGGGAGCCTCTCACGTCACGCTCACAGTGCACAAAACAGAGGAAATGGAGTCTGTGGGGAAAAAACAAAAAAACCCAACAACAACAAAAACGAAACCCACAACAAAAACAAACAAAAAAAACAACCCACAAACAAACAAACAAAAACCAAAACCAAACAGACAAAAAACCCTGCAACGAAACAAAAAAACAAACCCGAAGAGACTGGGGAATGGGTACTGCTCTGTGGGGAATGCTTAGAGCTGATAAACATTTATAGCCCAGGCATGTAAAATTCTGAATCTGGTGCTTTTAGTGGTAAAGTGACAAAACAAAGGAAGAGACTGAAGGGGCAGCAGAAAGGCATTAAAAAAAGTTACCAGGACTGCAGTTACTAGGGGGGTAAGGCAGAACGATGAGCAGCACATGTTAATAACACATTATATACTTCACCTTTTTAAAACTTTATAAATTCCTTTAAGTAGCTAACCTCAAATAGCTACAGGAAAAAAACCAGTGATAGATATCATTCCTTTATACATCTTTCCATTAGGCAAACTGAACCCAACAGACAACCTTTCCATGAACTTACTCAGTTCCATATGCATCAAGACTGATAAATCATTATTCAATCCTCTAAGCACAAGGGCTCTCTTAGTTCCTATGGATAGGAAAAAAAATCCACTTTTTTGGACAATGAAAAATTCTGTCTTTATTCTTTCTTCTACTCCTTTTCACACAGCCCTTACTCTGTGTCCCAGGATAATGAGAATCGAATATAAATGAAATAAAGGGACTTCCATCTACTTCTATGAAGAAAATAGTCTTTTTTTTCTTTGTAATCCAACATCTAATTTCAAAAAGAAAATAGCTTCAAGACTTGCATGCTTTTTGAAGTATATGTCTGATTCTATAACGGTAGTCTAAAAAAATCACACTCTCTAAAAAGAAAGTCCTACATTTATGTTGTTTACAGTATTTTCCCTACCTCATTCTCTCCTTTGTTTCAATTATTTAATAAAAACTCTTTTTTTTCCCCTCATTAAACACTCCTGTTTTCTGTGTCTAAAGTGGATCACATGATTTTATTTTATTTTTTTTCCAATTCTTACTTATAAAAGCATAAACCACTGAAGACTGTTTCTAGGGGTCTCTGTAGCTCTACTTACTATAAATACTCTCAGGTCCTCCCTAACTATTCAGTTCTGAAATAATTAAAACTCTTTGGAACAAATAAAATACTGGACACCTCGACACCTAAGAGCTGCATCAAAGACTCAAACTGTGCTTACATTTCTGCACATATTCTTTCCTTTTAGTCTTGCCCTTAAAATAACACAAACTATATTGCCAGAGTGCATTTCAAATGCTACAGCATACAGCTAACAGAACAAATAAATGAGTCAGCATGCTACTACTCATTGTTTGCTTTTATTTTAGAATAAAGTCAAATATGATTTATCCCCTGGCTGTTTCAGTTTCTCTGAAACTTGGCAATTGGGATTTACATTTTCTGTGGCAAGACAAGCAGGTTAAATTGCTTCTGCTGTGGCATTTGTCAGCTCTGTGTGCTGTTTCTTTCCATGAACACACAGCACTCACGGGCTGGCTGAGGCTGAAGGGCTCTCTGGAGATCACAGTCCCTCTCCCTGCTCAGGGCAGGGCTAAAACCCAGAGAGCTCCACTGAGAAAACTCTCCAAAAAACCCCTCAGCAGAAAAGAAATCAAGTGAGTGAAGACACAGCCTGCAGTGCCAGGATATCCATGGGAAAGACACAGAGGATGGAACTGACTGATTTCAGGGCTGAGATGTGTCCCTTGCCTCTCTGCAGCACTGGACTGCACAGAAATGCTGGCAGGGAACCCTGTGGCCAGCTGAGGTGTTACTAAACAGCAGCTCCAGTGTCTCTTCTAGACAGCAAAAAGAAAATAAAAGTAAGAAAAAGAAGAGTAAGTAAACAGAGGAGCAAAACAATTAATGAATTCAGTAACTGACCAGAGAAAACAACTGCAGGACTAATAGGGGAAAGAAAAACATTTAGGAAGAACTTCTAATAAATTCCATGAGGTTGTTTTGAGAAACCACTTAGGCATATGTCACCAGGAGACAGATCTCAAGGTAAAGTGGCAAAAGCAGCACTTTCTCCAGTAGAGCAGGAAACAACTCACTTGGCTCTCAGGAACGCAGAACAACTGAAGAGAGGAACTGGAAAGAAAAGGGACACCAGGATTCTGAAAATCTATGGCAGAGAAAAGAGGGAGAGACAGTAATGGATGGTGGAACATGAGATAAAATGGGGAGTACAGAGGAGAACAAGATGACATAGTGGGGAAACAAAACAGGGGGCAGGGTTTACAGTTGAATCTGAGTCCAAAATTTATGGAATTATTGTCATAAGATGAAAAAGGGGATGACACACACAAATAAGGAGAAAAGCCAGTGACTTCAAACATAAAAGAAGGTAACAGCTGCTCTCCTGTTTCACTAAGTTGGATCATTTACCACATCCATATTTCAAACAGTAATTAATTAAGTTGTACTGGAGCCAACAACAGCAGGGACTCTTTATTAATGAATGCATAGATCTGATAAACAACTGTGCTGAAGATGGATTTCACTAGTAAACTTTAGCACTATCATTTCCTATAAGAATGAATATGCATAAAACAGTGTCTCTGAAGATTTTGAAGGTATGAAAGGTAAGAATCCAGACACTGTTCCATCAGCAGCAAAAGTTCTATGGAATCACAACTGAATGATACCAAGTTCTGCAGTGATAGCAGCTTCATGATACATGAATAATATTTTCAATTTCAGAAAAAAGAAATTAAAAGCTATAATAAACACAAACCACCCACCAGAAAACATCACTCCTCCCAACCCAAACAAACAAAAAAATATTTATTTTTCTGTATTATGCTTAGGATATTGGAGCACTTTTCTGAGAATGATCAGAACTCACTGGCTGCTGTTCAGTACAAGTCTAATTACTCCCTCTGGCTGGCACCAAAACGTTTGACTCCTGTCAGGGGCAGTTTTTCACCTGGACTCTGGAGTCCTGGCTGTAGCTGTTGTGCTGCTCCGTTTCAGAGCTGCAGGCAAACACAAGGAATGCACATGCAGACCTACCTCTCAGGAGATGGAGAAGTACCTTTCACCACCAGAGCCTCCTCAGCTCGAAATCACCCAGCAGAGCCTTTGCACTGCTCGCTGTACGTGGGCACTGCTCACTTTGTTGAGCAAGAGTTCCTCCCTATTTTTGGAACCAGGTTCTACTTTCTTGCTCAGAAAGCTGAGTTCAGCTGTAGGCTGCTATTTCATTCCTTTATTAAGCACCCTTCAACACATTCAGTATCCAAAAGTTTATTCATCATAAAGAAGGAGTTTGGATACAAAACTCTTTTTAAAAAGTTTATCCCCAAGTTTTCCAGATCCTTAGCAATGGCATTTAAGTCACGTATAAAGCTCAAGGAAAAGGTCATATTTTTCAGCTTTCTAGGAAGGAAGGACAGAAGGATGGAAAGACCTAAGTCATAATTGCTTAGTCATCTAAGCTCAGTACCCTGCCACCCAAAGCAGAAGCAAGAAACACAAGAGAACTATGTCTGTCTTGCTAAACAAATCTGTTTCAATTTTTGCAGGCAATTAGAAAAAAAAAAAAAAGGGAAGAAAAAAGACGAGTCACTCTGCAGCTCAAAGCAGGAAAAAAAAATCGTGAAGCCATAAAACAGAGACTGTGGAGAATCAGTTTTCATCTTTTCCACTCACTTTGGGGTGAACAGGATACAGTAGGTCAGAAACAAGAATCTCTACCTTGCCCTTAGCACAGCATGAAAATAACCCAGCAATCCACACACACACGTCATAGAGCACAAGTGGCTTCATCTTCTTTCATTTCTGTTCTATGCAGCTTTAATACAAGACTTAATATTTGGTTTTTGGGGGGGGGGGTTTGTGCTGTAACAAAGCTTTTTCCTGCATTATTCTTTCTCGGTATCCCCTGTATTTATTGTAATTTTGCTTTATGCTAACTGTGACAACAATTCTTAGTACAATCTGATCAGTAAAAATCCACTTAAACCTAGTGACATGCCCCACACATCCTTTCATCAAGATTATTAGCATGTGTATTTTATCAGTCCTCAGCTGCTCTAAACGGGATCACAGTCCCAGTGCCAGCACAGACATCAGCAATTTGAGATAGCCCTGCCCATGGAGGTGAAGTGGCACTGATTCCTCTGTCACAGGCCCAGAATTGTGACACTGCAATCAACTGATCTGCCTGAGGAAACCAGGGATGCTGCTAAGAGAGATTAGATTGAAATCTAAAATCCTTGACACCTAGCTAAGTACACATGACAAGACTGTGGAGAATGCTGGATCTTTCCACCTTTCTGCAATAAAACCTGAATGTAATCTAAATAGATTTACACCATCTGTCTCTTGAAATGGAATGGATATGCATTTGTATTTTCTAGGCTACTTCTACTATTGACAACTTTCCCTTATACTTCTAAAGCTGAACACAGAGTGAAAGTATAACCAATACAATCTTTATTTCTATTCTTTGAGACTGCCTAGTAACACCCATCAATATCAAACCTTCACTTAGTACCAACCATCATACGGAAATTGAAATTCCAGCACTCTTGATGCAAGTATTTATAGCAAACCTTGTGAGAAAACTGCTAGCTGGACTAATCCTTACCCTGACATTTTGGAATATGGGATTAGAAGTCTCCCTGGCTGCTTTCTTATGAGCCACAGCATCAGTGAGGTGGCAGGAAAAAGGGAAGTGTGTGCACCTACTGAAATCAGAGGCAGTACTTTCAGGCTGATATCACATTTTAAGAATATCCTGGGTACTTTCAGTGCAAAGTTCTGTCATTCCCTCAGTGCACACATTCTCAACATCCAGAATCTTACAGGAGAAATCGTGACTAATGGAGCACACAGCAGAGCGTCAGAAATGTGCACTGTAAATCAGAGCTGTAATGAACAGTCACTGCTATTGGAATCCATAGCTGGGGCCATTTGCAAGGAGGTAAAGCCAGATGGGGATGCTTAATTTACTCTCACTTAGCTTTGGTGTTCTCTGCATAATTCTTGTACAAATCCCCTCAACACTCTCAGAATATTTTGCATAGGGAAGGACATGCTGGCATGCAACACATTAATCTTCATATACCAATAGGCACAATGTGTGCCAATAGACACAACAACCCATAATGATAGAGCTTCTAATTTCTCAGCTCCTCATTTATTTTCAGCAATGGAATAAGTCAAATGCACTGGTGAAAAGAATTTGTGTCATTCAAATTACCACTGTAAGCATTTTTCTTCCTCCCAGTTTAGTGTAAAGGCAAAAAGATGTGAAAAAGAAAATAATATCTGCCATTCAAAATGCCCAGAACCTGGACAGAGGCATGAGGACTGGCAAACAAATCAGGAATTTAGACACTCTGATACACCCACAATATTTTGTTGTAAAAGTTTAGGCCTCAACTTTTCTATCAATCAGCTTTCCATGTGCTAATTAACTTCCTGCCAGTGAGGAAGTTACTGCTGGGACTAAAATGCAGAAATGTCTCTTCTAAATGTCTGTTGACATGTGCATGTGAATACATCTATTTTATATATATATATATGTATATAAACAGATCAATTCACAAGTCTTAGCAACATTAAACACGATATTCCACTGTAAATGTCTAATGTTAATAGAAAGTTCACTCTGTTACATTTAAGAACAGATGTTTTGAAAGTAAAGATTTTTACATAGCCTCATGCTCTAAAGTAGAAAAAGCCGAATTATAAATCAGCACTTACTTTTATATCCTCTAATAAAGTCAAAGTAATTTTCAAAATGTCATTTTAAGAAGTTAACTTCGATGTTGAACATTTTTCTTTCTTTTCTACATGCATTTTCAGATGTTAGCATTTATACACAGGCTATAGCATGACACATTAACTTACTCCAGGGTTATAATTAGTCTTTGCTGATGTCAGCTGAAGACCATCCACACATTCCTATGCAAGGCTGCTTTCCTTAGTTAGAAAATTTTGATATAAGTCACGTATTAATAATTTTTTTCTCTAAACTTTATCCCATATCACTGACTTAAAAGTAAATAGTTCCCTAAAACAAGATAGTGTGCACATTGTTAATACTTTTTGCTCAGAAGATCAGCCACGTGTAAAATAGGTGTAAGTTCATGTAATTGGCTAGAGTATTTTGCTCCATGGTTAAATGCTTGATTTCCTCTAAGAGAATGCCAGTGTGGTCTGCATCACATTTTCTACTTCATAAAGATCCAATGAGCTGTGACCACAGGCTCCCCAGCTTAATGGAAAGTTCACTTGGTGACTTCCAAGTTGAAACTGTCCCTTTCTACTGTGAATCAACAGATTTAAAACACATTAATGGATCTCTTCCCCAAAAGCTTTAGTCCCAAGAGACTTAGAAAGTAAAACTAGCTCAGGTTTATCACTCTTGCAACACAGCAGACCCAAGGTCCTCCCTCTTTATAATACAACAACAGCACTGCATCATGGAGACACCTCCTTGGTGCAAACCACACACCTGCCCGGGTATTCAGGTACCAGCAGCTTTCAATATTTGCTTTCTAAAGTGTTGGAAGCAGTCTTTACAAAGCTGTGAAGTTTTTCCAAATGGTCTTTTACTGTTCAAAATTTATTCGCTCCCAGCAAGAACACAAATATCTGAATGATACACTAAATTCAATTCCACGTACATAAAGAACAATGCAAAACACCCACATGCAGCTCTAGATGAGGATTTTTACATCTTTGCAGCCAAAGAACTGTCCTTATATTAAACCAATTTTTTAAAATGCCAAATCTTATTTGTTTATTGATTTTATTGTGTTTTTAGATGGCTACCTCAATCAACAAGCAAATGTGACTAAATAAAATCAAGGAATGTGTACCTAAAGAGCCCACTTTGCTCACCAAGACTTGAAGGAGTCTATATAGAGATCTAAGTCTTAATCAGCATTCTCAATGATTTCAGAAACCTTGAAAACCCTATCACAGTCTAGGAACATGAGAAAAATCAATCTAGAGGCTGTGTCTTAAGTCAGGAAAATAAGGTGGGACTGACATGAACAGACTGAGTCTCAAGGCACCTCAAAAAACACTGAAGCAGGAATTAATGAACACATTCAAATAAATTTTGCCAGTGGATAAATTAAGATTAGGAAGTTAAAATAAAGAATTTACAAGAATCAAGATAAGGGTTCTGCACACACAGAGGTTCCCTTACAAGCAGCAGGTGCTTGGAAACTTTTGATGATCATCTCCAGAGACTTTTTGTCACAATCATTGGGACAGAGTGGAAGCAAGAAAGAAGAGAATTAAAACAGCAAGAACCCGGAGTGAATGTCACCTGAGGCCAAGACTGGAAGGTTTGTGTTTTGAGTAAGGGGAAAACCTAGTGTTTTTTTGGAGCAAGCTGAAACTTTTAAGACATTAATTGGCTCCAAAAGAGTCAGGCAATTCCTAAAAAAGGAATATGTACCTAAGCCCTCTTATAAAAGAGAATAAATTTATGAGAAATCAGCTTTTTCAAAGCACAGCACCTAAAATGGGAACTGAAAGCACCAGCCTAAGTGCAAAATGAGAACCACAGAAAAATCAATGCTTCCAATTTGTAAAGAAAGCACAAATCAAACATTGTTAATATGATATACAAGCACAATATAAACTATTTGTACTACACACATTAAGGGTAAATTTCTTGAATAAATTCTATTTTTTGAAAAATACTGCAAACAACATGCTGACGTGTTAGAAAAGTGAAAGTAATAACACTGACATTATTAGTACTAGCTGCTATTTCCTAGTGATTTCCCAGGATCATCTATTTTCTCTTCAAGCAGCTCTTTAAATCCCCTTTTTGCCTCACCAAATCTCATTTTGTTTTATATTCATTATATAACTCGTGCAGTCTATTACTTATACTATTACTATAATCCTCAGTTCATTGAAAACAAGAACAAACAGGGAACGCTTTTCCATTTGGAAGTTCAGGAGGTGTTGATGGTTTCAGCAGGGGACTGCGAGTTTTGGGAATGAAAATCGTGCTGGTCGCTGATTTTTTCCTTCCCTCACAAAGCAAGCAGAAACAACCTTTTAAGAGAAAAAAAGAACAATCCCTGATGCGGCCAAACAGAAGAGGAATATGTTAGCACACTAAAAAAGGTCAAATCCAGCTGCAAGGATGAGAGAACAGACCTTGTGAAGAGTCCTTCTACTGGTAAAAGGACCCAACTCTGCTTCTCAGCCTGGGCTTTCACACACTCCACATCCTCCCCCGCACTCCAGCCCCTCTGCCTCTTTCTAAATTCAGGCTGCAGAAAGAATCCCAAGCATTATTTTGTAATGAAAGTCCAGATTAATATAAAAGAGGTTTGGGGGGCTTGCCTCTGTCCAACAGCTGAAAGACAATTTAATTTAATAGCTCTGGAGAGCACATCGAGAATGAACTGTAACTGAGGGCAGAAACATCTCCATCATTGCAAAATTATCATTGCAAAAGTATCTTTCTCACAATCTCACAGTAGTGAATAGATGGCCATGGGTTTGCCAAAAGATACATTTTTCTTCACCCTGAGCCTGTTTCTTCCCAAAGGGTCTGAAAAGTAAGAACACCATGGAAAACAGAATGAAGCTTAGCAGCTGCTGTCCACAGGAGTTTTTGACTAGCAGATGAATAGAAATAGAAAGTTGTGATTGTTTCCTGTTCTTTCCAAGATTAATCACTATGAGGGCTACATTTTTAATATGACCTTACTTATAAAAGCTTATTTCAGGTTATTAATTCTGCTTATCAAATGTGCCTCATACTCAAATACTTTGTTTTATTTTGTCAAATCATTAAAAATGCACCACAAATTGAAAAGTAAACAATCCAGCTGCCATTGAAACAGTCAGTTTAGAGCTTTATTGGGGCTTTATTTGAATGGGATGGAAATAACCAGGGTAACTACTTACATTAAAAAAAAATTACTCACACTACTTGCAACACTATCACTTTTACTGCTGCTTCTACAACTTTCAGGCAGCGAAATGGGCTCAGCAGCTCAGCCTCCCTACTAAAATAAATACACAGGTCCGTGTGTGTATTTGCAAACCCTTCCAGGACAAACAGAGCTGCAGAATAATTGGGGCCAGAAGGACAGGCCTCTGGAGGTCAATGAGCTCCAGCTGCAGCTCTTGCTCAAACTGGACCTACTTTCAAAACGAGCTCAGTTTTCTCATGGCCCTGCCTAGTCACGCTTCAGGTGCAGAAAGCCCCCGGTGTCTCTGGGATCACGGTGAAGAGAGTCCTCCTCCTCCTCCCTCCCATTTCCAAGGAGCTGCCTGCAACCACTGCCTGTTGTTCCTTAGCTGTGCCCCCCTGGGAGGACCCTCCCTTCCCTGCCTCCTCTCCACCCGCTCTGGCAGTGCCCGACAGCAGTGCCCGACATGGCCTGCTGGGACACGGCCTGCTCCTGCCTGCTCCAAACCCCTCCTGGCTCCGGAAGGCCCCGGCTACATCATGCTCCAGACACAGCTCCCAGAGAGCCCCAAAAGGGCGAGAGTCTTCCTTAAGTCCTACAAAAGTCCTTATTTAAGTGTTAATGCCGGAACAATAGGAGCTTTAGAGATGAGATTTTATTGGTGCACAGCAACATGAAGATCTCCTCTAAGGAGGATCATGAGGAGTAATTACTCCTACTACTACTACTACCAGTAACACCCATGTGCTCCTCACTCAAGAGCAAGAGTGAAAATTAGGGAAAAATGTCACTCTTAGTTGTTAAATATCTTCATTAGACAAGAATGAGGATAATTACTGCTCACAAAATTCACAGTCTGAAAAATCCTCATCCATTTTCTCTCCTGTTGATGCAGCACACACCAAAGGGCTCACACTGGGGACACTTCTGCACGCAGCAGGAGAGGAAGGGGAAAGAAAATTCATCAAAGTACAATAGAATGCTTGCCTCAAACCAACTTCCATCACTTTATATGTCTGAGAACCACAGAAAATTCTTATTAAGGTTTCCCTTGTTTGTTTATTAATAAAATATGTTTGGAATACAGAACACTACACAGGTACTGCTTCAGCCACGCTTTACCTGTTGCGGAGGGCGGGTGGCTACAGGACAAAGCGGCCATAAAGGACATTTCCAATCTTACCAGAGCTCCCTTGGGAAGAGGAAATACATCTCTTGTCTCCAGCCCAGCCATTAGTCAGGGATAAAGAGGCCTTGCCTTGCCGTGGGTACAAGGCATGGGCTGCTTATGGGTGCTGTTTATGGGGAGGGGGATGAGGCCCACAGCCAGCCCATCCATGGGTCACACTCACTGCCCAACAGAGCAGGTGTGAAAAACAGAGTTCACTCTCCTGGTAAAATTTAAAAGGTTCAATAAAAAGACAATAGGAGACAGAAATAAAGCAAAGGGTTACACACGGCCGGGTGCCTTGGGCTCATACCAAGGAGCACACCCTAACTCAGAAAACACTTGTTTAAATGCATTGACATGTTGTATATTCATAAACCTTCATGCATTATTCACAAACACTCTTTGGGGTCCCCCCTACCCCATCTGCACCACCCCCTTGTAAATCTTGTGTCCATCATTCCTGTTATTCCTCTTGGCTGGTTGGTGATGAGGGTGATCCATACCTGAGCTCCTGGTGTTATCCATTCTATCTAGATAGGATGATCCAAGAATGCAAGGAATTTTCTTGTCATCTCTTAACATTCCCTGAATTGGTTACATGACCAAAAAGCCCCTTGTCCCTTTTTTTTACATTATCACTTTATCCAACATTATATATATAGCATT
>VXBQ01014996.1:799554-816797 GCA_013400175.1 Phainopepla nitens | reverse complement strand
CATTCTATCTAGATAGGATGATCCAAGAATGCAAGGAATTTTCTTGTCATCTCTTAACATTCCCTGAATTGGTTATATGACCAAAAAGCCCCTTGTCCCTTTTTTTTTTTACATTACCATTTTATTCAACATCATACATATAGCATTCATTTTAATACTTGCAAAAAGCCAACAATATAATATGCACTTATACCAGTGGGCATGGCACAGAGATCCACTCCCCTGCCTCAGGTAGGACAAAAGGCTTGCACCAGGGAGTTTTTTACAAGTCTACTTCTCCCTATACGGCTTATCCTCTTCTCAGGACCCACAGCAGCAAAGCTTTTACATTCCTTCCCCTTTTTTGGCCATTATTTTCAAACAAATAAATGCAACAGACCATAGTTTCTAATTATAATCCATTAGGTGAGGTTTTCATTCAAGCTGCATTTTGAGGGTAAGGGTTTCCTTATTCTTAGTCCTGTTTTTCAGATTTTAGTTTTTATAATTTTTTAAAATATTTTCTACTTCACGGCAATTTTACAGATCCTTCTAATTTATTATTCCCAATTATTATTATCTACTATTTTTTAGTAATAACTGTAGTATATATCACAAACTTAAGAATTTAAATTTTCAACATATATTGCTAAGACTTGTATATTTACGTTTTAACCATTTTAATTGAGCCTTATGCTGCATAAAGCCACATTTTTCAAAAGTCTGAATTTCTGTAGTTATTTTTATTTTATTTTTAAGCTACTACCTTTTTGCACTACAGTATCAACATTTTTTCCCTTGTCCTTCCCCCTGAGCTTCAGTTCTCTTTCAGGCAAGCTACAGATTCCAGTCTTCTTCCTCACTTGCTTTTACCAGATCCATCTGATTGCCCTTACTTAGGCTGCAGCATCACTCATCTCCAGAGGGTTGTGCTCAGAACCCAACCCAGTCCCCTCCAGCTGTCCACTGGTTTGTGCCTCACAGCTCCAGAAGAGGAGAGGCTCTGTAAATTCAGTTACCCCCATGGAAACAGGAGGCAACCACAGACTCCCACAAATCCTCTGCAGGCCTTGGGGATTTGTGAAGGGACCCTCCCCGTCCCTTGGATGTTTGCTGCTCCTTTCCAACAGCCTACACAACACAAAAGCCTTGTCCTAGTCACTCTACTGTCCCATTACAAGCAGTTAAACCTGAGATATGACATAATGACAAAGACAGTGAAAGGGAGCCAGGTGATCCCAAAATTCTTAGAAAATTTCAGCTATAGCACACCCCAGGTGCACAGGGTGGCACTGCTAAAGGAGTGCTCCGCTGCTAGAACACAGAATCAAAAGCTCTACTTTTGTACAAATATTGTACACTCCCCTGGCAAGCTACAAGTCCAACCGGGACAAGAGAGACCAACAGGAGAAGTAACAAAATGGAAATGACCATTGGTGATGCAAGCAGGATATACAGGCAACTCTTTGGAGAGAGGGAGGTTTCTGAACGGACATTAACTGAGCTGAAATCGAGTCACATTCATGCTTTTTATCAGTATTTCCTGTCTCCAGGTGTTCTTTGCACTGCAGCAAGGCTGGGGTCAGCTGTCTGAACAGAAATGTCTGGTGCCACTTCCCACACTGGGACACCCAGCCTGGGCTCCATCTGCTCCTGCAGCAGCACAACCTGGAAATCCAAGGTCACATCTACCAGATCCCGTTAAAGATGATGCCAAGTGGAAAACATTTGAAGTATAAAGCCATGTGAATAATTATTTTCCAGCTATTATTTTTATTTCTCTATTTCTATCTGCACTGATTGCACTTATTTCAATTATTAGCTGATATTTTAGCTATTAAGCAGCAAGCAGCTATCAGCACATTTGCTTGCCTCTCCTCTCGGGTAATTCCTTCTTTTGCACAGAAATTTGAGTAATGTCCTACTGAAACAAATAAAACAAGACACTGCTAAGTTATTTATCAGCACTCTACTATTGTCTTTTCCATGCAATTTACAGAAATACATTTTGCTTACAATGGAAGGTTGAAGACAGAGGCTTAGGAGATAGTTGATTTGTACCTTGGCACATAATGACTATTATGTTCCTTACACAAAGCTCATCATGACCTCCTGCTTTTTTCATGATAGGATAACTCTGGCATTGTAATTAGCTTTCTAATAAAGCACTTCCCTCCATCAAAAGTCCAAACTTCCACACATTTCTACCTGAAGACCCAATAAAAAGCAAAAAGAGACAATAAGAATCTAGCATATTCTAAATATTTGATTATATTTAGGTGTAAATCTGTTATTTTTTTAAAAACTGCAAAATTTAATCCCCTATTCTAACTACAGAACTTTGTTTCTAAAAATGTAATACTCAAGAAGTGAAAAATACTGTCTAAAATGTTCCATGCAATTGTCCATTTGCAATCTGCAGCTGCTTTATGTTTTAACTAAAGATTCCAAAGATATTTTTTACTGGTTTTATTCCACAAATTATAACAAAACCTGAAAAATCAAGTAGTATTTAGTGAGGAAACTGAGCTCATTTTTCATACTTCAAGTCAGGAGCAACTTCACTTACTGTACACTGGAAGGACACCCAGCACATCTTCTAAAACCCAGTTTTGAAAAAGATAATAGGAATCCACTGTGGTTTGACTCTTGACCATAACACTTTTCACTTTTTAAAGGGGAGGGGAGGAAAAAACCCTACAAAACACCCAACACAATACAAAATTCAAGCAAAGTAAAAGTGGTGTCAGATAAATTGTTATACGTATGCAGCACATAATCATCTGGATTTATTTTGAAGATATTTAATAAGAAAACTCAGAATGAAGCTGTTACTTCATCTTGATGCAAATAAAATCAACGCATCTGATTTTATGTCATGGTTTGTTTCTGAAATGTTAAGTGGCCAAATCTAAACAGACAAACAAATAAACCACATCCAACAAAAACCCCACCCCTAAACAATCAAACTTTTACAGAACACACTAAACTCTGCTGAAAATTAAGCTGCAGTTGTCTAGTACATCTGGAATTATGATCCATATGAATTCCACATGCATTCTGACCCATGATCAATTTTAGCACTTGTATAGAATGCTTTGTCGTTGTATAATACTGGGACTAAATGATAATTTCCCCTTGTTACAAACAAACTTTGTTTCTCAAACAGTATTTTATATTTCACATCCATAAAAAATACATATTTTTGACATTCTTCTTTCCTGGTCATAGATTAGGCAACAAAGCTAATTACATTTAAACAATTTTCAGTCAGTCTAAGTTACCAAACTTACTGCTGGTGGCACTAAAAATACCAAAGAGATGCTTTTGACAACGGGCAGACAAGGCATATTTTCCAGGTCATTGTCACATAAATGATAAAGCAGGCTGTCAAGAAGCCCCTCAGCACAGACTCTCTGGATCTGGGAACTGTTTTATACTTCTCTGCATAACTCAGGCACTGCTGAACTCACTGAACAAGCTACAATAGAGATTTCCCAGAGCATGCCAGCAAATCCACAAGGGTAATTTAAGCAGCACTGGAAGAACATGTCTTTTAAACTTCTAAATAAAGATATTCAGAAGCTCATGTAATTGCCTGGAATCTCTGGAGTCAGTTCAGACAACAAATTCTGTCAAAGGATTTCCTCCCAGGGAAGGGTCACCTTAAAGACTAACAGGGGAAGACAGCGAGTCCATTAGATCAAGGGACCAATCCACCACCAGCTTGACACGTAGCTACAAGGCAGCAAAGGTGTCAGAAAATTAATGAGCCTTTAACTGGGCCAGGACTAACACCCAAAAAGAGTAAAAAAGTGCAGTGGAATTGGATATCAATCTATGGGTGGCAGCCCTGCAACAGCTTGTAACAGCAAGTAAAAGAGGATAGATGGAGCAAGGAGAGCACAAGCTCCAGTCACCTGTCCAGTAAGTCACTGAGAAAAACAAGCCCTGCAATGCCTGCATGCCTCAGGAGATGAGATCATTAGGATTCTAATCCACAGAACAAGAGGCTGGACATTTCAATGTTTTTTTCTCACTGAAACATTCTGGTTTTGCAACAGTAAGGACACATATAAGGGGTAAAGTCACACACACTGCAGTGGCAACATACTTATCCTAAGATTATTGTGCATGAAATCTCTCATCCCAGCCCCTTGAAACATCAGATCCTCTGTCACTTCCAGACAACAATGAGGAGTGCAACGCAGGCAGCACGTGGAAGAACAAGCCAGGAAAAGTTCTGGCCTACGTGACAGGGCATCTCTTTAAAGAGCCACTGTAAGACCATAAAGGGACATTAGAGACAGACATTTAACTGAAACTCAGGGTAATATCCTCCACTGGGAGTATTAGCACTTAATTGGGAACAAACTAAGTGACTGGCTTAATTCTGATATATTGCACCATCTGTAGAGTCCAGGTTATAATTGATAGGCCAGCTGGATGTGGAGCAAGGTACAGCATGTGAAATACTGTACTGTGTTCCTCACTCATTATTACTTTGCTAAACTGTTAAAGTTTAAATTGTCCTTTCCATTAAATGGGCATTGTTTCGTACTTATTCCTTGCTAATTAACATGTTATGAAATAGGTCATGGCTTTCAGTACATGACAAGACTATTACTCTGAAAATCTCCTTGTTTTCTCTTTCCACTCCAAAATTACCTTAACAATACACATGAAAGAGGTCATGGAGTTGCTCATGACCATGATCCTGTGCAAACATATGAGTAAGTGAAAGGAATTTCTGACAGACTGCAAAACAAACTGATTCACTTTTCAGCCTAGGCTATCCTTTATACAGAAGCAGTAAGGTGAAAATCAGTGGGTTTGGGACGAGTGAAGTCTAAAGCATTTTATTGCTGAGGTAATTTGATCTGAGAACCATAAACTTGGCTTATTCTAAAATATGGGCAACTCTGTAAACCTCTTAAATGTATTTTATAACACATTTCAATAGCTGGTCAAGAGTGACCTGGACTTTGGAAGAGTCTTCCCCCTATTTTATGTAACAAAATCCAAAAGGATTAACCTGCAAGTCTCACTGGCAACAGCAGATGTCAAATAAGACACATTTTGAGCATCTTGCTTTCATTGAAACTATTCTCACCATGGACTTCACCTATTTTACCTAACTGTAAGGCAAAGGAAAACAATTTCAATGTGACCTTATATAAACCCCTACTGCCTTAGTACAAAATGGAAGTTATTGTAATAAAAGGGCTATTGATGGATTCCATCATTTATATCTATTTGATCTATTTTTATATCTATGAATGTAATAGGGGTGCAGTTAAAAAGACACTCTGGAATTCTGACTCACTGACAGTGAGTAGAGGAATCATCAATGGTTAATTGCAAGGAGAGGTCTCCTCTGACAAGGAGCAGATCTAACAGTAAGGTAGGATCTACTATTTCCATTCCCACTGTAATGCTGATTTCAGAACTCTCAGAATTGACAGAGTGTGCCCCAAGCCATGGTAGCCCCAAATGCAGCAGTTTCCATCACTGCCTCATGACCCCCTTCAGACACACGATGTCAGGAGCTGCTCTCATCCCTTGAGCTGATACTGCTACACCAAGAACATGACAGATGTTAATTAAAAGAAATAAATACAGCACAAGTGTTGAAACAGCAAAACTCACGATCTGCCATGCAACAAAAAGCCAACAGCTCACTTTATGCGTTGATTTGTGCTCTTCCCTGAGACATAAGCAACTTGTCTGCATTCCAAAATGCTTGATACACTTCATTATGCTGTTCCTGTCACGTAACCAAACACATGTGGAAGTTATTTGGGCTCTGAAAGAGTGGAATTACATTTGACTTTATTTTTTGTTTTTGCAGAAAAACAGAAACACGTCTAGAGGACAGTGGTTTTCAGAAGAAACTCAGGAGCAGGTTTATCTCATAAATGCTCTTCGGGTGTTTCAAACATTTTCTAAGGGAAACAAAAATAACTTGAAGCTTCTTATCACCTGAACCATACTGCAAAAGGTCACTGCAGAGAGATCAGTGTCAGAGCAGCAGCCATTATTAAGCTCCAAATGGCCTGGATTCTTCCATTTTTCAGTGGTGAAATTTCATCCAACATCGATGAAATCTATTATACAAGCCACTGCTTCACGTCCTGCACACACCAGAAAATCTCCACACATCAACACAAGCACAGAAATACCAGGTCAGTGGGACCTACACTTTAAATACACACTCTGATTTAACAATTGTTTTCTCAGGCAGCAAGAAAACCCAAGAAAATCACCACAAACAGTTACCAAGCTTTTTTCTTTGCCTGTTATGGATTCCGTGCAGCTCCCCATGAGGAAGGGAATCAGTGACAGGAGCCAGGCTGGGCAGGGGCCGTGGTGCTGACTGCTGCACTGTTACATCACACAGCACATCCAAACCCAATCCACCATAAATGCTCCAGGAGCTCGTGCAGCTCCTGGTTTGTGACTGACATGCTGATCTCTCAATAAACACCATGAGCAGCATGTCCCATGGACAACGTTTAGGTGCAAGGAAGGCAACTACCAGCTCAATAAATATTTAAACACACCTACACAGAAACAGAAAAAAAAAGATAATATTTAGAAAGGCAACTTGTGTTATTCCTAATTTTTATCAAGTGTGTTATCACAATGCAGGGCAGCATCTCTCCAGGCTGCTTGGAATGGAAGGCACACAGCAGCATCAACAGAGATAACCTGAAATTAAAATCATAAACCACTTCATAAGCAGGGATGTGGTTTGAAAGATGAAAGATAACAAAGCACCATATGAAAATCCAGTCCTTACTCTAATGTGATGTAATATATACACAAGTTTTAATTGCTCACTTCAGTAAAAGCATGATGAGGCAAAGAACAAAAATACATCAGACAGAATTTACTCTTGTTCTTACATTTTCAGACTTAATTAGAAATATTTTTGGGCACACATATAATATTTGCTGTAAAATTTCAACAACAAAATATGCTATGTGAATCTTTACAAAGATGAAAACAAAAGTCTTCATACTTTAAAAATGCATCTGATGTGAATGAAAATGTATTATTTATTCCAATTAACCTTGCCTTATTACAAAGTAATAATTCAGAAAGATTATGACACAAAGTGGAAGGAGGAGGCTGACTTTTAGCCAAAGGGAACACAGAAATAAACTAAGGAATTTTAAAAGTTGAAGCAACAGTAGGCTGCAATTTTGGCTACCATTAAGGACATTACACTATTCACTGCAATTTCTGTTAACAGTAGACTTAAAAATAGGTGCTTTCATACTAAAAACTGGACAGTAATGTACATCTGTATTTCCACTTAAAGCTGTGTCAGTGGCTCAGTATTCTGACAGGATACTCCTTTCCTGTCTCATCAATTTCAAATATTAGTAATCTGTGGTAAAAAAAATAATTTTACAATCTCTAAAGAGGAAAAAAAAATCCACAAACCTCTTCTCCAAATCCATTAAAAACCCCCATATTACCCTTACTTACCAGCTTCTTACTACAGTGATTTTGCACATAACTTTAATACCGAAATTAAAGCACATACAACTACTCACATAGACAAAGATCTTTGACTGGGATATTCAGGGAGAAATCCTAAGGAAAACTTCACTTTTCTGCAAGCATTTGTCTCATTGACTCTGTTTTGCATCTCAGTGCTGGTTTGTATCTTGAGTGGATTAGGACAGATATTTATAGCAAAATGCTGAGGGACATCAGATCAAAGGAACAATGATAAGGCTACAAAAAGTTTTCTAAAACCAGATTCCAGGAGAAGTGGCTTTGATTCCCCAAGATCCCAAGGAGAACCAGGAGATCTGATTTCCACTCAGCTTCTTTTCCACAGAGCCAACACATCTCCACCAAGCTGAACACAATCCCCTATTTCTGAGAGGCAAAAGAGCTCCGGTAAGGCAGAAAACTCAGCAGCCTGAATCTCTGGGGCAGCATTTCAATCCGTGCCACAGCTCGGGGACACAGCTCCACTTCCTCCTCCTGCCTGAAGGAACTTGCAGGATGACACATTTCTGCAGGTTTTCACTCACATCTGTTTGCTCTGGCTTGCACAGGAGCACAAATGCAGCCCAGGCCAGTGCTGCATGGGTGCTTCAGCACTACTCAGAAAAATCACATTCAAAAAACACCAAGAGCTAATCCAAATCCCTGGCCAGTCTGTCCCCAGGAGCCCCAGAGCACTGCAAACAGCCCATCTTTGCTGCGCAGAGCCCCTGATTTACAGCCCAAGTCAAGGCAGCAGCCTCAGCTTCCCTACCTGCTTTAATCAAATACCTTCCTAAAAAAACCAAACAGATCTACATCAAGAAAGCAAGATATGGAAGGTTAATTCTTCAAGTCTGATCAAACTGGAGAAGTACTTGTTGGTGCCTGTTCTGGACTAAGGGAGGGATAAACAGGAGATCAAAGAAAAGTGACAGAACAGCAGAGGGGAAAAAGAAAATGAAAGACAGTTTGGGGGGGAAGGTGAAGAATAGGACAAAACAGTACAGAACAGGCCCATCTGAGTAACATTTTTTATTTTAAGAGCCCCTTGGCTATGCCTTGGCTCAGCTTTATCTGCAGGATATATCATTTCTCACAAATTTTCCTGCAGTAGCCTTTTGATGAGGTGGCACAGTAATAAATGGGGAGATAATTTGATTTGTTGAACTTTTATTGCTAGCGAGGAATAAAAGGATTTTCAGCTCCCTGGCTGAGTCTGCAGTACTGACAGCTGGAGCAGGGAGGGAGAGCTCCCCCGGATTAAACCACAAAAGGAGAATAGGTATGGATTTCTCATAAAAATAACTTCACTGATAAAACACAGCAGCACTGAGTACCTGTAAGAATTAAACCGTGATTACCAACTGAGTTTATGAAGTTGGCCTGTCATTCTCAAACAAATGAAAGAGTGGGGACACGCACACACGCTGTACTGGGAATTCATGGAGCTCTCTTCGTGGTTGGAAGCTGTGAGAGCTCAGCAGGGAGCCCTCGGGGTGCAGCCCCGAGAGAGGAGCCAGCGGTGCTGCCCCAAAGCACTCCCCGCCCCACTGCCTCACTTACACAGACTGTTCACACGTGCTTATGAAAATAACTGCAGAGAACCCAAAGAAAAATGGATTTTGGAGGTTCTAGAGGAAAAAGAATCGAGAAAAAAAAAAAAAACACCAAACAAGTGTCTGGTTTTACTGTTCATCATCACCGAGTGTCCATGCCTGGGTCCAGCACTGGGGCTGGAGGCTCTGGGCAAGCAGGGGATGCTCCACGCTGGGCACAGCCTGTCCTGGACACCCACCCTGGGCACCCTGAGCCTCAGCCAGGCTGGCAGGGCCGTGGGGGGATGTCTGTGACAGAGGGCAAAGCCCAGCAGAGAGAGAGAAAGGAGAGGAGGGAGGGGGGAGCCTCCAGGGGCAGAGCCCCACGGCAGGGAACAGCTCCTTAGGGAATTCCAGATTTCCTTTCACAGCAGCTCACCTCGCAAGCACCCTGCTCTGCCAGGGCTCCCAGCCTGCCTTGCAGCCCACCACCTCAAGCACAAAGTTCTAATTAATAATGACAAATCATGTATATAAGACATCTAAGGATGGCTTATGATTTACATAACATTTCCATTCTTCACATTCACAAAGCTGATTCTCAGTACAATATTCTGTCTTAACATATCTGCCTGTGTGGTTACAGCATCCACAATCAATTCTGAATGTTGATTTGAATTACTGAAAAGTAATTGAAGATTAGCTCATTGACACTGAGAAGGCAAACAAACTGTTAATGCTAATTCCCTCTGAACACATCCCACCAAGGATACTGGCATGAGGCAATAAAAAAAACCATACTCCCAAAATAATAGAAAATCTGTGAGCACAGATACAGTTTAAAACAGTAATAAAGAATTCTTTTGTATAATAAATAACAAATATCTTGTACATGTTAAGGAAAATTAGTTAAGCCTTAGGAACCTCACTTTTGCCCCTTTCAAAAGAAAAAGAAAGAAAAAAGTAAAGAGGCTGTAATTCACCCTTCACGTGTGGTTTAGAAAACATATTCAATGACCTTCCCCGTAACATTCAAATTGCCAGTTAAAGGCACAAGAAAAACAACTATTTTAAAATATATTGAAGAGCCCTTGAAAATTATTTGGGGTTTAAGATATAATAATACTATCAATTACTTCATCATTATTTTTCAAATTTAAAATTAACTAGGTTTAATTACTTAATCTCTTGTGCTATCTTCTGAAATTGCAATGCCTCCTCTTTGAGCACATTTTTCCTCAGAATTCCCCCCGGAGGAGAGGCAGGTACAACCCAGCCCCAGCAGAGAGCGCAATTGCTGTTTCAATGAGCAGGGTTTGCACACACCGCAGGGTCACACCGAGCTCAGTACAGGGGGGTCATGCAGAAAAAAAACCAACAACAACAACCACAACAACTCACACAAAGCAACAAACAAACCCACAGTATTTTTCCTACTTTTTATTATTATTTTTAATCGACCAAATAAACACAGCTGCTCCGAACAGTAACTCATGGCTGTGCATGAAGTCCAAGAGCTCAGAGGAAAGTCACTTTATGTTCAGCACAGATTCTGAACCTGTGTGCTCAGGTGCCAAGTCTGGCAGGGGAGATTTCTGCCCGGATTGGCAGTGGGGCTGTGTAACCCCCAAAACTGCAGCTCAGGGCAGGCAGAGCTGTGCCCCAGCAGAGCAAACATCACTGCTGTCCCCAGGGCACACTGGGTCACCCAGCAGGGCATTTGGCACTGGCAGGGGTGGCAGCTGCAGGCCAGCACCGCTGCTGCCCGAAATCCAGACCCCAGCACCTTCCCAAAGCGTGCTGTGACCCTCATCCACGAGTGCTGAATCCTGAAATCCAGACCCTAGCACCCTTCCAAAGCGTAGCACAGCTCCACCAGCACTGCAGCACCACGGCTGTGTCTGTGCTGCCACAGGGGGCACTGAAACCTCACCCAGAATTTGCAATTAAAGCCTTCTCTGCCTGAGTAACATTTTAAGGCATAAAGACACAGAGAAAAGCAGGAGGAAATCAAGACAGGAGACACTTTAGACTTTTTCCTGAAGAACAGAAGAGATGTTACTGCTATTGATGACCTAACGTGTCTTTTCACTTTCTCCTTGTCTGCTGAAGGATAATTAGGAGTTAAGTCAGCTCTGGGTTGCTTTTACATGAAGACGCAAGGCAAGTCAATAGGTTCAAGATGAAGAAAATCCCAAACACTTAAAAACTCCAGTTGTCATTAGCTGCAAGGTTTTACCTTCAGCCCTGAGCCTGCTAGCCCTCCTTCCTCAACCCTGGGGCCTTTGGTCAGGCATGATGTGTGCCCTGGCTTAACCTTCAAACGCTCTGCCCCTCCTTGCTAGAAGAAATGCACTCTCAGTCAGTGTGTCACCGAGCTGTGACAAGCCCCAGAGGAGCCCTGTGCATCTGGTGACACAGCACAGCTGCACAGGAATCACGTTGGCAACACACTCTGTTCTACAAACTCCAGAAAATTTTAACTGATTTCACTGGAAAATGCAAAGGAGGAGGGTGGAGGCAGCCAGCAAAAAGGATCCCACCTGCAGCACAGGATGGAGATTCATCTCCAGAAAGAATAAAAATTCCTCAGCTGGGGAAGCTGCATCTTCTCATCCAATTAGAGTCTCCTTCTGCCAAGGAGGAGAGAACTTACACTCCTGTAACATTACAGCTCTGATCTGAATCGCATGCTTACGTATATTTTAAATGCTTTGGGTGTTGGGCAATTGAGGAACTGTAAAGTGCATCAGTCCCAGGTGACTTTGCTGGATGGAAATGGTGCCAGTAAATATCAGAGGGCAGCATTAAGACCGCAAAAGTCAGCAGAGGTCTGAACAAGATGCTAAGATAAAAGATTGAACACATTACAAAAAATAACAATATACTTTAGTTCTCAATTTCTTAAAATCAGCATTACTCCTCTTAAGTTTCTAAGAAAGGCTCTGTTGTCTTTGGACTGCAGGTTCCCAGCCACCTGGGTAGAGAACTACCTAGAGAACCTGTACACTGGGCCTGATTTTAGTAGACGCTCTGAGGGAGACATTTCCTGAGACAGAGTTTCTAAGGTAAAAAATATGTTCTGCTTGGTGATGGATGTTTAAGAGCATGTGGAGTAAACACTCCTCTGGACATTTCAGTGGTCACTTAATATTTCTCTAGGAACATTCTAATGAAGAAAACTACATAGAGCCGCTAAAAAAAGTAAATTAAAAATCAGCTTTCAGGTTATTATTTCCACAAATCAATTATCAAAACTCTATTAATTTATTCCATTAACTTAGACACTATTATACTACATTCTAATTCTCTCTTTTAGGACAGCACATGATTTTAATAGTGTGTTCTATCAGTTTTGGAGGTTGAAGGCTTCCGGGTGGAATTTTTTCTCCTCTATCTAATAAAGGTTATTAAGAATTTAAATAAGATTTGAAAGTGAGAATAATTTAGACACCAAAGTAATGGCTATACATATCTCACAACAGTAGTTCATTAGTGGGCTGATATTCAGTCAACTAAATGAAAGCTTCTCACTTGTTTTGCTCAATAGCTTTCCACCCAGCTCCTGAAATCCCAAACCAAAAATCTCAGTCCCTGTTCAAATGCAGGATTCACAGGAAGGATGAAGTATAAAAGTCTGTACTTTGCCCAGCATCTTGGTTGCAAACAGCAGCTGTAGCCAGAAACCAAACGGAAGAGCAGAAGATCTACAAACATACCCCAGAGTTCTTTAAAAATTCTAATTAATTAGACCAAACATGCCCATTGATTTTAGCACCTGCACGGGCAGTGCCAGGGCTCTGCTGCACATTGCACAGCAGCAATCACACAGATGATGGTCCAGCCTCCCTCCCTTCCAGGCCAGGCCTTGTGTCCACCCTGAGGACTGTATTATGCCATCCTCACGTTACCAAAGCCAGTGAGCATGCAAAATTGATTATATGCTGCCACAGAAACCTCAGATGCTTAATTTATGCAAGCACACTCCCCAGATTCATGACAGTGATAAGACATGAAACTACAGTGACCTCATCTTAAAGAATTGCTCCTTGCATCAACTAAATATTTGTTCCTGTTTTATTAATTTTCTAACCTAATATACAATAAAAATATCCAGTGGCCCATTTAACCAATTTACATACTAAAATTATGGTCAGCAGCCAATTTGAAGTGAGCTGATTCTGCTGAAGAGGTATCTGGGGTCCTTTAGATTCTCTACCTGGTGACCCTTGAAGCAGTCTAATAAAATAATTTCATGGCATGTGAATCACTGAGCAAGAAAAAAAAACAAAAAAACCACTAAAAACTGATTACGTTATCAAACTCTATGAAACTGCATCAATTTATTTTTTAAAAACAATCCCATGTGTCAGAGTTACAATTAACAGCAGTTGGCATTGTCCTTTTTCACACACTGAAAGAAGGAGTCCCAAGGAATGTCTAACATGAGATAACCCTCCTGGAAGAAGGAAAAAGCCATTTCATGTTTGGCTCAGCTGCCTGCAGTGAGGTCAGCTCAGGCATGGTTCAGAGCTAAGAAATTAAGCCTGCATGTGCCAGGCAAAGGCTGGAGCTGCCTTTGAGCAGCAGGGCAGCTCTGACCTGAGAGAGCTGGCCAAGGAGACAGTTTGTCATCCTCAGCAGGCTGCTCCATGCCCACTGCACAGCCCTGTGCTGTCAGACAGAGCGGGAGCCATCCCTCCCTCCATCCGCAGCCTCCCCCCGGGACCTCTGCCCTGCTCCTGGCCCCGCACCGCTCGCTGCCCGCGGAGCTCACCCCGAGCGCAGCCCCTGTGCTCGTTCCAGTGCAAAGCAGAGCGGCAGGAAATGGAAAATCCCCTCCACCCCACCCGCAGGCAGCAGTGCCAGCAGCACCCAGGGGCACGGGCACAGCTCGGGGCTGCCCGGCGTTTCCCTGGCAAAGCCCGCGGGGCAGGAGCGGGGGCGGCTCGGCCGCTGCTGTGCCCCTTCGAGCGCTCCGGGGGCCAGGGCCGCGGCTCTTGCCCGTTATCTGCAGGAGCCGGGCAGAAATGTCAGCTCGGAGCCAAAAGCCCTGCCAGCAGGCACACACAGTCACTGTCCCGTCTGTACAGCCCAGGCACCGGAACCGACAGCACAGAACCGTTCTGAAACTCACCCTCGGGTCCGGTGACTGCTGAACCCGATCCTCTGGAGTGCTGCCTTACCCATCGTTACAGTCATTTCTTTAATTACACCTCCACACTGAGTGTACTTTAAATGAAGAACTAGTAATTCTTTCGCATTTTAATTTTCAGTTTAAAATCGACTCATTGCAAATGTCACTCAAGATGCACGCGTGCCCTGCTGACATCAACCTGACTGAGATGAGCATTGTTTTACCAAGAATCACCTGAAGGAGATAATAATTTTGCTAGCTAGTGAGATCTGTACATGATGGCATTATAAAAGGCTTTGTTCCGATTTCTGTTTTCCTTTCTGCAACTTGATGACAGCTCCGATTTTTTTTTATATTAGCTAGAAAATTAAAAAGAACAGTTGATTGTCCTTGTACTGAAAAACCAGGTCCGATTCTGCAGGCCCCTGGCTGCTGAAGATCCATCCCAACGTGCTTCAGAGGTTAAAAGAGAACAACTGCGGTTCAAATGAACATTTCTCAACTCACACCATGCTTCAGCATGCCTTGCAAAACCCACAGTGGGACTTCTAAACTTGCCCCACGCTCCTTCACTGTGTTTTTCTCTCTAAAAACAACTGAGAACATTAATGCCTGAGTTCGCATCTGCATGATGCAACATATTGCCAACTTTTAAAATATCTGAAGTAGTTTTAAGGAGAATTAAAATTTCGAGTGCAATTAGTTGCCACCTGTCTATTCAGAAGCTAAATTCATTCTCCTCTAGAGAAAAATGAGACCATTGTTAGAGAAGCATTTTGCTCATGAGAAAAATAACCCAGAATAGAGTTTTCCTGGAAGAAGGGCATGAGAAAAAAATCCTTCTAGTTCTTCTCATAAAAAAGCAACCAAACCAAACCACCAAAACCTCAACACCTCAGGACTGTAAATTTGTAGGTAACTGGCTGAATTGTACAGCAAGCTGAAATTGAAACCCTTTTCTCATTGAATTCCAGATTAATGCTCTGTAGTTGTGTGAATAAATCTAATAGAAATCAGACATTCCAACTCTCCATACTATGTTAATTCTCACCTGTATAGCTCAGAAATAAATTCTACCGACAGTATTGCAATGGACTTACATTTTGAATGAACAGTTTGAAGAAGGATCAGTAAGAAGTTAAGGATTTTCTTGAGCAGCAAGAATGCTAGAGCAAGATCTAACACATTTCTAAATGCCACCAAAAAACTCCATTCTTTATCTTCAGAGATTTATTTTTTCACAATGATGAATAATACCTCATTTATTGTAAGCATAAAAATAGCATTTTCTGTAATTTTTACTAGTCATTCTCTACCTGAGAAAATTGCAGTACCTCTTGCTTTTCTATTTAACAGGTAAAATTAGTTTCTCAGAGTTAATAATTCACATATAAACTATGTACGCACAGCAACCAACTGTGCTACACATCATACATGAATTCTGTCACACACACAGGCATTTATCTGTCTATCAAAACCAAAACTTATTTATTAAATTTATTAATTACAAACCTGAGCCTGCTCATCTTCATGTAGGTCTTCTGGGAGAGGACTAAGAAACTGGGGGACAACCCGAGTGAGACAAGTGGAACACAGGAAGAGCGTTCCAGTAACTTCTGCAGTGGCACATTAGAAATGATGGAAAAAATGGAGTTATTCAGGAAGAAAATAGCCCAGTGGAGAACAAACCACAACAGGGGGAGGACAAGCTCAGGGTCTCTCAGGATCTCTGAATATTGTTGCTACTTTGACAAGTAAATATTTGCAGAAGATATTTTTTTAGATGTGTCATTCAGAACAAGTGTTAGCTAACAAAATCGGATGGAATCTGCTAAACATTGCTTTAATTAAGACTTCTCTCTCTGACCACTCTTTAAACACATCACTGAAGTTACTACAGGCTTACTAAACAGAGTGGAAATGATTTTTTCCTTTTTCTTTTCCAGCTACTAAAATCAATATAGTTGCTTCCATTCAAGCAACACCACTGCAAGTACAGAGAAAAATCAGCTTCAAGCAATTATCCATGTTCATAAATCTTTGTTCATAGCCACATTAACATTCGCAGCTTCATACAAGAGGCACAGTGTGCTGCAGGGGAGTAACAGAGACCAACAGCCAGAGTAGTTTTTATTTACTCCACATAAACTGCACGGTGTGTAATCACTTTTTTGAGCATTTAGTGAACCGTATTTGGGTTGTATTTTCACTGAATCTCTCATGTGCGTTTAGCTCAAATGCAGATCAGCATTTTACACCACAGTACTGGGAGCTTATTGCAGCCCACTGTTGCACATGACTGTTCATCAAAATAATTCAAGGCAGGCAGAGAAGTCCATATGTTTGCTTTGACTCATAACCACCAACTCCCTGTGGGTTGTTGTGGGAAACACCTAATGGAGAGCCAGGGATCCTTTGCTAATGCCAAACTAAATGTTTAATAGGCATTAAAGCCCCCCAGGCTTTCTTTTTATTGTTGGAATCTCTACAAAATAAAAAAATAAATCTGAAAGCAATAAAAAAACCCAAAAATCTGGAAAGCAATTATTTTCTCCACTCCTCCCCCAGCTGCAGACCAGGACTCTCTCTCTAGCCCAGTTCAGGATGGGAAGCATCCAGTAGTCCCAGCAGGTTTTCCCAAGACAGCAGCTGACATTCCACCTCCCAGCCTGGCGCTGATGTGCGTAAAACTCGTACAATGAGCCTTGACATTTGTCATTGTACTTAGCTACAAATGCATTACAAGAAATTACAAGGGATGCTATCAGAAAATTGCAAACCCAGTGAGTGTTTCGCCTAGTTACTGTAATTCCTCAATGCTGTTCCAATCTTGTGCAAATTAGAGCCACTTACAGCTCTGAAAACTGACAGGAAACCGAATGAGGTTTTCATTATGCTTTTAATAGTCTTCCTGGGTTCCTTGCTGCTAAAAGATTCTTGAAGAAGAGCTCTACAGCCTGCCTACCTCCCCATTCATGGCAGGTGCAGGCACTAACCCAGGATAGTCCATTACGCTTCTACAACAAAAAGCCAAACCAAATTCCCTTCCACAAAAGGGAAGCAGCAGCAGTAAGTAAAAAAAA
>VXBQ01014996.1:737368-799517 GCA_013400175.1 Phainopepla nitens | reverse complement strand
ATCTCTGAGAAGATATGAAGGAGATTTAATTTACACTGCCTCAATATTGTGAATGCTTCCTTCACAGCTAAAAAATGGGAATGTTTTAATCAAATTTTACATTTATAAATCACATCTTGTAAGACATTTATGAATACTGAAGAAACTTCCTAGTGGCTTCCATGCCACATACTTCATTAGTATTGACTGCAAACTTCCTTTGCTGGCTGCCTCCAGTTCAGTGCAGAGAACACTCATAACCCTAAATCCACCTCAGGTTTATGGAAGTGTGAGCCTTAAGGACCTGGGATTTTTCCTTTTTCTTTTCCAGCTACTAAAATCAATATAGTTGCTTCCATTCAAGCAACACCACTGCAAGTACAGAGAAAAATCAGCTTCAAGCAGTTATCAATGTTCATGATTCTCTGTTCATAGCCACATTAACATTCTTAGCTTCATACAACAGGCACGGTGTGCTGAATCCCTGCAGAAGGAAGGCCAGGACAGTTACCCAAGATTACCCCATGAAAGTGCCCCGAAGTGTCCCTGCAGACATGTCCATGATAACAAAGCACAGAGAGAACACGCCTGTGTTTCCTGTGCATTTCAGGTACATCCTCCTCCCACCTGAACTCCTGCTGTGCTGAGAGAGTCGCCGAGGTGAACAGTGACAGACGCAGCAGGGAATGCAAGAACAGCCCAGAGCTGCTGGGAGCACTGGGGAGAGGGCTTTGTGCTGGGATTCTCTCATGTTCAGATCATCTCGCTTCACCTCGGCCTGTCTGGGCTCAGCTCTGCCACAGGTCCCACTGAGGCTGCTGGCTCGTCCTCTCTTCCTTCCTGTCACCCCCACCCTCCCATTCCCTACTCAGGGCTCCCACAGGAACATGTGGGCAGAGGACACAGGGCAGGGCACACACAGAAACCTGCTGGGAAAACCCACAGCCTCTCTGGTTCCCAAGCAGGGCCCTGCATGTTCAGCCACCCCTTCCCAGCAGCAGCAAACAGCAGGTGAGCTTTGCACTGGCCACAGCAACCATCCTTGCAGTGCTTTGTATGGAATAACAGCATTTTAAGATAATCTTCTGCTTATTAAAGCCATGTAGAGATTTCTCTGGGGAGGGGGAAAGAGAGAGACTGGGCTCTGAGTATTCAAATTTATCAAGGAAATGCAAATAGCTGGGACGTGTCAAAGTAAGGAGGTGAAGCTCTCTGAGCAGAAAATGAATCTCTTGGTAACAAAGCATTCTCAGGAACTCAGGTAATGCTCTGATCATTCACTAATAGCAGGAATACATTTCTGTGAATTTTAAGACTATTCCACCTTGCAAACGGAACTATGTCAAGGTCTAAGTTTCTCTTTTTATTAAAATGAAGAAAGCAAATTTGTTTCCTAGCATTTTCTCTCATTTGTTTGCAGGATTTAAATAATAGGTGAGTCAGCATGTCCTAGCATACACTTTCTCCATATTAGTTATCTAAAAATACAACCCTGAGCAGCCAGCACCATTTAAACTGAGAAGGATTTCAGGCTATTTCTTGCATACTTAAAATCAAGTGACACCAAAACCACTGCCATGGTCAGCTACTGAAGCTGAAGAGCCCAAAATACTTACACAGTGTCAGAGTGCCTTCTTTCCATTGCCTGTGTCTATGTAAGTGAACCAAGCCAGCCCACAGAGTTCTCAACTGAACAATTTTACAATTTAAGCCCTACATTCTCCTGCCCTAGGCCCATCTCAAGTGACTGGCATCTAAGTTATAGGAAGGCATGCCTTCAGTTGCAAAAAAAGTGGAGATCTGTATAAATCAGTGTGTCTGTCATAATTCACCAGCCTGGCTTATCAACTCATGCTTGGCCTGTGTTTTCCCCTCAGGCACCAGAACTTGATGTTTTAAATTAATCAGCTGCTGCTGCTTTTTTGGAAGTTTGGATATGGGCAAAAGGTCTTTAGAGGCTGAGGAACTACAGGTAATTCCTTTCTACCATCTCTCCTATGCTCTGCATTTTTCCCATGAAGAATTGGCTTTGGGTAAAGAAAAAAAAAGTGCATAAAAATTCCAGCTCAGATGTTCCCTTGGGATAACAGTCACCAGCTCTTGCTTCCCTATACTCTGTATCTGTGACTGTTTCAATTTCACTCATTCCTGATCATGCTGCCCTTTACAGATGCACCTTTGTGCCTCTTCTCATTGCTGCTTAAGCACATGGGTATTCTGAGTAGACCATAAGGCATCTCGGTACATTTCAGATGCTGCAAATTGCTGCTGAATACTTTTTAAATAAAGGACTCTGCACCCTTTTAAATAACTGAGTCAGGACAGCATTTCTCTAGGAAACTCATCTATGGCTGCAAGACAGAAAAGGCAGCCTGTGCTAGTAAAGAAACCCAGAACAGAGTAAGTAGAAACCCAAATTTGTTTCTTAGTGGATACAGTCTCTGAGAGCAGTCAAGAGGAATACTACAATCAACCCCAGACATTTTACAGGTGATTCAAGTATATTTTATCTTTCTCTTGGCATTTCCATTCAGCCAAAGAGCTTCCATGATCCAATAAACTGTTCTTAGCTTCCTGAAGCTCAGGGGAGGAGTTGAGAGCTCTTTGCTTAAATCCTTAATTAGAGGTAAAATTTACAATTTAAAATAGAAATAAAACAAAACTCACAAGCAGCATTTGCAGCTAGATGAAATAGATGCTTCAATGTTTATTATGATGGATAACAAGATCTCAACAGTGCTCCTACATCAAAAATGTCAGACTAAGCCCAGTGCTCTCACAGGATAATGTCATCATTAAATTTCTACTCTAAATGAGGTGGAAGGACTTAAAATTTCAGAGAACACAGGATATTCCTTCTCTTTCTGCTAAACAATCACTGCTGGCATTCCCATATTTCTTGCCTGATCATTAACCACTGACATAATTAATATGCACTCACAGAAGCCTCAGCACAGTTAGAACATAATCACCTATAGATTTGATTCATGGAAGTGTCTTTTTGGAATAACTAAGACAGATTAGATTTCTTAAATTGTCTTGGATACAGAAGCAACAAAAAGCAAGTTAGGAGTTGCCAACTGTGGAGGGGTCCTAATTAACAACTCAATTAAAAAAGGCAAATTAAAACTTTATGGTTCGTTATCCTTCATTGCTTAATAAATTGTTTTGCTAAGCAAATAATTAAGAATGATTATTCTATAAAGCTGAAATAGTATCTGGTTTTCCACATTTCTTAAAAACTCAATAAAATAAAACAATTTTTTTTTCAATACCCAAACCATATTGATTGCAGGACTTTGGGCCAATTCAAGGACGAGCATAATGTGATAGAAAATTACTATAAACATAAAAAAATTATTTCTCCTCTCCCCTTTTTTACATTGAAGAATATCTCCACCTCTTGTGATGAAGAAAAGAGTCTCTCTCTATATATTTTTTATTTCTACTGGGGTTTTTTAATGCCACCAATTTTGTGGCTCATCAAAATGAATTGCCCTCCTCTTAACATCATGGATTTCTTGACATGCTCAGAACTTTTGGAATTATTATTTGATAGTTCAGGATACTGAGGGATGAATAAAACACGTTTGATCATAGGGAATATTTGACAGCCTACAAGGGAGTGCAGAGTTATTCATCTTTGCAGTTTTAAAAGACGTTTATGGATATTTTTAGATGTCCTCAACTGTCCCCCAAGACAATGTTTGCAAGTCTGTGTTTCTCACTGTGCTAGACACAAAAATCTTGAGCCATATATGAATATGCTACTGGAAACAGGAAACCCTCTTTATCTTGAAGTTCTGTTTGCTATTTTGTATAAATAGATTAAAAACTAAAGCTCAATACGACTGGTTTGAGTAGAAAACCACAATACTTCCCTAATTCTTACTAGAGGCAGAGAAAAATATTTTGCAGATTATTACTGCTTCCAAATTCAGCAAAACAAAAATGAATATAGCATTAACGAGTGTTAACGGATAATGCCAATTAATGAAAAAAGGAAGGAAAGTAACCCCAGTGGGCTGCTCAAGACAGAAGGTCACAAAGTCTCTAAACCAGATGAAATTCAGCATCCCCAATTCCCTCCCACTAGCCCAGGTATTTCAGGAATCAATCATCTCCTTTCCTGCCACAAATTTGAGTGGGCCAAACACTCCAGCAATGCCTACACTAAGAGACAGCTTTTCTTTACTCTGAAGACAACAGGGAGAGTTCCAAAAGCTCATTTCAGCTGGATATGCATGGATATCCAGATGTTTATGGACCTGCTGAAGACAGAAATTCTCCCTTTCCACTTGACATGAGAACCTCTCCCCTCCCTGTTCTTCACACACTGAAAGCCTCGCTGTGCTGAGGGATAAAGAATTATCAGGACTCAGACTTGGCGGAAAAATTAAGGTACATGAAAAACCCAGCCCCTTTCTGCTCTTCCACAGCAGTGCCTCCACAGATCAGAGGCCTCAGAACCTGCAGCAGCTGCCAGTGAGAATTATCTGGTGCTGTAAAGCACTGACATTGCTACTGCACTATCAAATATCAAATAAAACTTTCCACATAAGTTTTCCTTGCCCATAAAATTCAAGTTACTGATTAGGTAAAAAAAATTACTGGAATGATGGTCCTTTTCACCTATTTAGAAGAGTTTATTTAAAAACTGGACATGTCTGATTTTACTGAAAAACAGAAAAAATTGTTTCTATGACAGAACAGCAGCATTGGGATAAGGTAGTAGCTGCTTAAGTGGAACAGAAAAGGGAATTTTGCCGCAAAAGTATTTGCAGACAATCCATGAAAGATTAATTTCTTATTCATCACTAAAAATGCTTTCCTTGAAGGTAAGTTAATTTATAAATACTAATTGTGTCATCAAGAAATTCCATTTATACAGTCATTATCTCGCCTTTTCTACTTAGACAGGATCCAGCTTTTTATTAACAATCTTTTGGAGCATCTTCAATGACAGCCCAGCCTTGCTCAGCAGAAAACAGCCACGGGTTTCTGCATCAAAGCAGATTGTTCAGCAAGACAAGCAACTTCCCTACAAAACCATGGAAACAAATTAATGTGTGCTGCTGACAACCAGAGAAGTTACAGAAAAACTTCATTAGAAGGTTCCTCCTCATTATTTCCACTTGCTAATAAGGAGCTTGGAATTTGTATTTTCCTTGTGGTTTTGGTTGAGTTTTGGGCATTTGTTCCTTTTTTTTTTTCTTCTCCCACTTTATAATTAGCACCATATTTAGATGATGATTTTACTGGCAATATGATGCATCTTGGGCAATAATCTGAGCAAACCCTACTAATATAGGATATATGATTTAAAGTGGACATTTGGTATCAAACCTTTATGGTTTTTATAATTTACTCATTATAGAAATGTATCACAGAACTCCACAAGGAGTTTCATTTCAAATCTGTATCATTACTGAGTGAAACAGTCCATTTTCCTGCATATACAGGATTTAAGGAATTAAATACTTACAGAGCATATGGACTGAGCCAGATTTACATGTAGGTAATTGGCAGTTTTAAACTCACTAGTACACGTAGAAAAAAAAATAATCTGCCACACAACTTTCTCTTCAGGTCTGAAACCAAAGCAGCAGCTTTGAAAACTAAGTCCAAGTGGGGAGTAATGGGGAAAATACAATCTCCACAAGGAAGGGAAGGGTTTTTCCTGCCCTCGAGATTTACAAAGAAATAAGATACATTAACTGAATGCTCCAAAGCCAATTATCACAATAAATGAATTTATGACTTCTAAGAGATGTTCTTACTTGGGGATGGAGCAAAGGGAAACATCCTCAGCCTGCCACTCCTGAACAGCTCCTTGGGCCAATTAAGCTTTCCAGTCTTTGCAGTCTGCAGGACAAAGTATGAGACCTTTGTCACAGTTATTCTATTAAACATTATGTAGTAGTTTCCTTTACTTTCTAGGAATCCAGCAGTTTGTTTTGCTTTCTCTTTGACAACTTCATTCATGACCAAACAGAAAAATTTAATTAACCATTTTATGGTAACCTTCACACAGCAGGTGGCAATTAGTTTTATCAGCTCCTACCCCAAAGCAAAAAGTAGCCATAGAAATGTTTTAACATTAGAGTGAAAAGACATATTACACTAAATCCAGAGATAGCTTTTACGGATAGATGTTTAACTTAATGAGATTTCCTCAAGTCAACTTAGTGAATTTCAGTACAAATTCAACATCAGGGCCTACTCAGCAAAATCAGTGTATATAAACTTGAAGAAACCAAATTTTTAAAATGCTCCCCTGTGAAGTAGCAACAAACAATGTGCTGACATCGAAACACTATTGGAAGTATGACACGACAGTCAGTCAATATGTGAAAAACATCTCAACCCATATACAGACATCCTAGTCTAGAAGTTGCTCACAATAAAAAAAAGCAAGAGCACTCATAATGAATCGCAAAGAATAATAGTTCTCATTTCCCAATATACAGGACCAGCTGAACAAAGTTATAAAGAAACTGTGAAAATTTGGAAATCTATTGAAATTCAGTTTCTTCTAAGTTCAGGCAGAGCAACAACTGGGAAATTCTATACTTGAAAGAATATGAGGAGAAGACTTGGAGAAAATAAGAGTGTTTCTATTGCTAAGGCAAGGGAGAAGCATTAATAAAATCCAGGAAAATAAAGCAATTCTGAGGAGTTCTTGCAAGCTGTATAAAAACCTCCTGATAGGAGCAGGGCAAGACATGGTTAAAGCTGGGAACACCAACACCACCAGTGGCAAACCCCTCCAAACAGGCACAGAGGTTTTCTTAGGATCTCTTTCTAACAGCAGTAATAATGATAAAGCAAAACAAACAAAAAAGTAAAATAAACAAACAACACCCCTCCCTCATCAAAAAAAAAAAAAAAGGAAAAACCCCACATCTCTAAAAAGAGATGAATGAAATGAACTTATCCAACTTCTGATGGTTAATTCCAATGTTCCCCAGGCTACTGAAATCCCAGGAAGAACACTTGGCAGAGTGGCAGCTCCTGACCTTCCCACTGCCAGCACTGCTTGCACAGGCACAACTGATTAAACAGCTCTGGCTGTGCAAAACCAGCTGACCTAAAGGATGAATTATTAATAAAAGGGATTCCCAGCAAATTCTCACTGATGAATTGACTCTGCTGCTGACTTGCAAAACCAGCTGCTTTTACTTCATTAGTTAAGAATAGTTTAATTTCTGAAATGACTGCAGTGAACAAGGTTTTCATTTTCCCAAGGCCTCACATATTTTAAGGAGATAACTTCAAATGAAAAGACTTTTTAGTCAGGTGGTGTTGATCCCATCTGAGCTCTCAAACACACTAACGAAGACACATGAACATTCCAAACCAACTGTCACACAGGAATTGATCCCCCTGCAGCTGCAGGAAAAGAAACATTTTCAAATGAAAATTGATCCTGCAGTATGCAATAACGTACTTGTCTGATATTCATGAATTCATTAGTCTGAGTAAAAGAAGATAAAATGAGAAACACTCGATGATGTAAATAGCTTTATGCCCTGTCCAGTAAAAATATGAAGTTATCAATTACCTTTTCATCTGAATACTCGAGTAAAATAAAAATCTCACCTGAACTTATGATCAATTCCAGTTAAATGCTTACAGATTTCAAATGAGAATTTAGTTTACCATGAACAAAGGATACGAAAACGCCAAGTTAAAACAAAGGTGCCAGAGACCCTTTGTACACTGAACTTCTGACAGGTTTTAAATATGTTGAACAGTAGCCTAGAAGTTGGTTACCTGGGCACAAAACCTGTGGCTCCAAAACTTCTATAATCATCATAGCATCAAAAAGCCAATATTAAAGTTTTAGTTTATAATGACAAATATTCACTACAGGTGAATTTGAGTGATGTTTTATTGCCTTTTCCTACCCATTCCCTTCCAAAGCACAGATAAATTATTACTCTTTTTACAAAGCCATTTATTTAAAACTCACTAAATTGACATTCAATAAATTTTGATTATCTCATAAATTGAAAAATACGACACTTTTCTACTTGTTGGGTCACAGACTTGGAAACAATGAGGTTGGAATAAAGTCCATCCCTGCATGTCCTCCATTTCATATGCAACAAACTTGACTTGCCATATGCCACAGATGAATTAACAGAACTTATACAACAACAAGAAATACAAAGTGGCCTCTAAGATGCCCATGTGCACAAAAAGATGGCAAAGGCCAGCAAGCTTTATTGTTGCTTATTTGTTGTTGCACTGGTTGAAGCAGTTTCCTGTTTAACTGCTTTTATTTACACCCCTGCACTGAGCTGCACGCAAGCCTCCACAGCTGCTCAGCTCGTGGGAAATCTTCCACAACCCCACAAATGCCACAGCTGAAGGGCTGGGGGCTTTCCCTGTGTGCACAACCCCACAAATCCCACAGCTGAAGGGCTGGGGGCTTTCCCTGTGTGCACAACCCCACAAATGCCACAGCTGAAGGGCTGGGGGCTTTCCCTGTGTGCACAGTGAAGCAGAGCCCTGGCAGCCCAGCCCAGCCTGACCCTGCTGGCCCCACACCAGTGAAACCACTCACACCAGTAACACAAGTGCCAAACATCTGGGAGTTCACACAGGAGCAGAGCAGACCTGAGGCAAGTCCTACTACCAAATATAGCAAAATCACTCCTAAATTGCAGGATGAAGCTTGTGTCTCCAAAACCAAAGGTCACCTGACCATCAATTCTTTCTTGCTTTCTATCACAAGGATTTTTAGGAGGAGATTTCTAGCCAGGTTTCCAGACACCAGCTATCCTGGAAGTTCCATGAACACGGTTCATTTAGCTCTGCTCAAGTGGTTTCAGTGATTAACAGCATAATCTCCTCTGTAAACTACTGCACTCTGCTTCTGAAGGGACCAAAATAGAAATCCAACTGCACTGTCCTGCCCAGATAAGCAATTTTCTGCCACCTGCATGCAGAATGCTGAACTTTTTTCCTCACCCAAGCAAACCATAATTTTCAGGCATATATTTAGGATATTCCTGATAATTTATATCATTAACATACTAACATTGCTATGTATATTATTTCAGACAGTTATTTAAATGAATTAGGTATTTGACAAGTTTTTATTTCCTTGTACAGCCTTGTTGTGTCATCTTCTCGCTTTTATATAAGACTTACTTTGAGATGCTAAAAACTGATGAAATGTTGCTATAATACTACTATTGGTAAAAGAAAATATTTTAAAACTTTCCAAGCAGAGGAATAAACCACTGGCCTCAATGTTCACCATACTGTAATGCAGAAAGTCTGCTCATTTTTCTAATCTCTGTCTTCCCTAGGAGGAAGCCCTAATAGGTCTGTACACATAAACACCCCAAAACACATATAAATAGCCATATTTTATTTATGCAAAAACATATTAATGGGCATAAAAGGGGAGAAGAGGGTAGTGAACATGGTGGTTTGGCTGCCCTGGGCATTCCACCTTCACTGACTTTCAATACTCCTGTGTTAGCACAGGCTGTCTCAAAGCATGTGACATCCTGATGGCTACTAATGAGAATCAGGGGGAGAAGTGTCATGGGACAAAACACTGCAGAACAGGAGAAGTTTGTTTGGGGGGTTCTTCCCAAATTTTAACCCATTCCTGGCTAGAGAATCTGTGCAGTGCAAACAACACATGCTCCACATATATGATTTAAAAGTCTTGCTCATCCAACTTGCTGATCAGATAATAAAAATAATTTGCTTATTTTTCAGGGAGCTTTTCAGAGTGGATTTAATATTCTGTCTTCAAAAGCTATTTAAGTACAAATGCTCCAGAAACAGCCCAGCATACTCAGCCCTTGTGCTTAGCTGTTCCCTCCACCACAAACCAGTTCTGAACTACTTCAGTTTTCCAGTGCCTGAATAACCACATCAATTTAAGCTCAACAACTCCCAATATCTCTCCAATTTACACACCACTTTTGCTACAATGCTGTCAAGATCCCAAAGTCTGCAGCCAGAACATTTCTTAATCACTGAAATCCTAATTTTGGTCTGTGCTATCACTGAATCCTTGGCATTCATCTACTCCCTAAAAATCAGGGGGAAAGTTTTATTCCTGTTTACTGGTACGGTTATTATTATTCACTGCCTCCATCCACCATGAGGACTAAGAGATAACTCAGCTATGAGGTATGCCAAGGCACACTGGATGCTGGCACCAAGCCACAGCAGGCAGGAAGGGTTTTGTACCTGTCCAACACAACGGCTCCATTTTGCACAGCAGTTTAGATCTGCTGAGAAAATGAGGCAGTGATTTTATTTTCCTTAAGATTGTGTACTATGCCATGCTTTGCATGCTCATGATCCCACAGCACTTCTGGCTAATTTTTGAAAACTTCTCATACCTGCAGGAAAGGACACACTAGGGCAAGAAAATGCTGTGCTTCCTTGTCCAGATCTATTGCCTTTCATATGGATCTCACACATTTACATTACAAATCCATCTTTGAGATGAGAAAGTCATTTAACTCTCACAAGCTCAAGTAATTTTGATGTTGTATCCCAGCACAGACTTCCTGCAAATAGCTGTGCTCCCAACTCAAAAGCCTCTTGCTCTGTTTTTCTGTGATAGTTATATTTCTTGTTTAATTGTGGTTTTATCTTAAAACAACCAAAAATGCATTATGCAAATAAGTCCTTTCAAGAAATCACTTTGTGAAACTAAAATAAACTTGAAGGTTTATTGCCTTGTAAATTATTCATTGTAGCCTTTTAAATGACAGGATACAAGCTGTACAAAACAAGGCAGCAGGAGAGACACGTCTGTTTTTAAAAACACATTGGGTGTGACGTCATACTTCCAAAAGTCTGCCAGCACAGCCACTGGGAAGCAATTCTTCCATAATCTGGGAAGCAGACACAGGCTCACACTGGCCATCCTTCCAGCGGTCCCAAAGCCACAGAGTCAGGAGAACACGGTGCACACAATCACACAGACTTTCCAAAAGCACTCACCCCATCCCTCAGGCACTTCTGGAAAGGTTTAAATCTGAAGCCCATATTGAAAATCCCCACTGACCTGAGGTTTCTGCACAGCTCTGAGCACACTCCTGGGTTAGAGCACTGCTGGGGTGTCAGGATCCTCTCACACACACACACGTAGCTCCTCCTGGTCAGTCTCTTTTCCCAGCTGCAGGCACTACTGCCTCGATGAGTTCTGCAGCTAGACAAAGGCTTTTGGGGCTGCAGCACAGAGTGGTCCTTCCATCCTCCTCCACAAACCTCTAAGACTTGGTGAATTCTCCAAGACATTGTTCTCCTCATTCTATTGTTTCTGGAATTCCAAAATCCCAGCCCCAGAAGAAATGCTGTAAAATTCCTCAGTCAGCTACAAGATGAACAGCCAGGTCTTGCACTGTGCCCCCAGTCAGGGAAAAATCTTTAATGATTTCATTGTCCACAGCTGAGGGGATCAGCTGCGCTGACCTCCAAACTACACACAGGCATTTCCAATCCATCAGACTGACGAACCTCACCTGTGTGTAATGAGCCACACAGAAAATGAGGTATACTCTGAAAATCTGAGGTGAAACCAATTAACAGAGTTTTCCTACAGTACTAAATAATTAAAACTCTGGAGCACAGATATAGTTTCTCTGTGGCAGTTCAACAGTATCAACATATTGAGTTTGCTCTCAATGTACCGTCAAACTTCCTTCCTCCAAAAAGATTGCACGGGAATTTTCAGTGAAGCATCTGATGCCATATTTTTTATATCCTTTATATCAATTACTTGGAAAGCATCAAATTTTCTACAGCATAAAGTTACTAAAAGCAGAAAGGTTTCCTCCACGTTCTGTGTTCTGGCTCTGAGTAACAATGGATTCAGTTATTTTTGGCTCATCCTCACCCTCTGTTCCTTTCCCGTTCATTACAGAGAAGTGACCTCTGCTCTGCCAACAGGCGATGTCACCTTCTGTCCCCTGCTGGGAACAAGCTCAAAAGAAAACATTTACAAAAGAGCGTGCACTTACCCCATGCTGCCTTCTAGGATACAGGAGACACATCTAAAGAGCTGCAGATTCACCTTCTCTGACCGCTTTCATGTCACACCAAGCACAGCACCTCCAGAACAAAACCCCAAGAAAAATAAAAGCCCCTCTTGCCTGGCAAGGTTGCCCGTGCTGTGATAGCTCTGCTCCACATTTCCTACCTCTCCACTGCTGCAGGCTCACTGGGAAAGCTGCTGGAAAGCTTTTGCAAAGGGGAACATTTTAACTGTGCCTTCAAAGAACACTTCCCTGAAATCAGGAAAAAAATAGATGCTAATTAAAAGCAAAATGATGATGACTGTGACATTTAAAAAATACTTTAAAAATGCAATTCTGTACCAAATGAGGAAAGTTATTGGGTTTTTTAAAGCAAAAACCATATTTGGGCGTGAACTGCCAAGGTAGCTTCACAAATATATCAGAAATGTCAGGATAAGGACTGGCCATTTATCAATACATTTATCCATACAAGAGGCCCAAGTCAAAGCACACCTGTGACTTAGTTCAGCATCCACTGATCACTCTATTTTAAAGCAGCTTTTAGCAGCTTAAATGAAGGTTCTGTTTATAACTTAAATATTTACCAGTTCATTATCACTTCACAAAATAAACATCACAAAATAAACATCACAAAATTAACATCACAAAATAAACCTCACTGAAAGCCTCTGTAAATCACTGCTACAGTTTCAATCCTTCCTGTATTTTACCTCTTCTGCCCCAAAATGTAGGCATTTCTTTATCTTTTTGCAGGAAACCAAATGGGCAGAGAATACATCTACTTCTGCTTAACTAGAAAGCACAAATTATGGAATAATCTTTCACATACTTCAGTGTTCCTCTCTGAATGTACCATAGAGCTATCATAAAGACATTATGTAGTCTCTTTAACTGACTAGGAAGTAATTCATTAATGCAAATATTTTTTGCAAATATTTTATGTTCATTCATCTCGACTTTCTGTTGTACAGAAACTTTCCATAAAAATGATTGCTTCATTTCAACAGCAACAGTCTCTTGTTTCTTATTCACTCTTGCCAGTTGTCATCCCCTTCATCTTTATGGTTCATAACTCTGAAAACTGACTTCTCAAACAATATGAATTTAAAATACGTATAGATCAAATGCTCAAAAATAAAAGAATTTGTTTTCCAACACTTACATTTGGTTCTATGAATGCTTTTCTAACAACACATGAATGGGAAAAAGAAGACAACAAGGTAGCAATCACCTTTTAAACCTCAGAAATCCTCCCAGCTTATGTGCCCACACCGAAGCTCTTTGTTTTTCACTGAGCATTAAGGAGACTGCTTGGCTTCTCAAACCAAGAATTTCTGTGCACCAACTGATAGTCATCTCCTCCATCAAGGGAGGGGTGCTCACCATCACATTTCCAAAAGGCATAATACTCTCAGTTATTCTCATGTGCACTCAGAGACCTGGCCACTGAGGAATGAGAACTATAATTGCAGGGAAAACAACTTTAGAAAAAAAAAATACTTATAGAAAGTAACATCAAGGTGGTTGAAAATTCATTTCTTAAAAGTCTGGGTCAGAAAAAATGAAATACATCAGGCTGCCATTAATTAAAGAGGCTATTTCAGCATGGCAAAACCTCGAGCTGCATAAAAGAAACTCATCTCTATGGCAGCAGCCAGCATTTCATGGCATGAAATGCACCAGGAAAGTATTTTGTGCTGCCATGGAATAATTTGATAGGACAACAGTGCAGATCATGAAATGCACAGAACATCAATGACTCTTCAAAACAAGTTGCTCCCTTCACCCCCTACAATTTGTACTATTGTGCACCCAATATTTGGTCTTATTTCCCATGTTGAAAATTATACTTAAGGCCCAGATCCTACTGCTAACAGGAAATACATAATGCCCTGTACCTCTCAAGGGCAGGGGATACTGCAAAATGCAGGAATCCCACAGCCTGGAGGTGCTTTTGAATCTAAAAGATTCTTGCCAAGAAAGTGTTAAAAAGATTAAATATCAGGAGAAATAAGGCATGTTTTCATTAAATTGCCTTTCAGTATAATGGTACAAAAGGTATTAAAACTCGCTGGAGCAGGGTTAATAGCAGATTTTATGGAAGTGGTTAATTAAGAGGTCAGCAATTTCCTTGTACATTTGCATTGGGTTTATGGACAGATTTGGTTGAAGGAATGTATCACCCTGTGTACACTGGTAAGCTTGTAAGAACTGAAGGTAGCAGTTTCTGAAAAAAAATAATCTTGCTGGGCTGTGCTTTGCTGTGCTAACATCACTGGGTCCCTGAGCTTCTTCCACTTTAGCAAGAGCCTGCTTCTAAAACTTCTGACAAAGTTACCAAGCTCACAAACACCTGAAATCACAGCGGTAAAACTGGACTTAAAGAGCAAATTACACATGCAAAAAAAGGACTGAACCTCTCTAAAACCACTTCCTGAGTTGCTGCACCAAGCCTGGCTGGCTGGAATTCCCTTTCTCCAGGAGGGAACACAGGCAGGAGCTGGCCTGGCCTGAGCACAGGGATATCCCAGGCCAGGAGTGCCATGCTCAGCAGGAAGGACAGAGGGAGGAAGGGGCTGGGCATCATCAGCCTGCTGGGGGATGTGCTTCTCTCTGTTCAACTCACAAGTTTCCTTGCTTCTGCTCTTTCAATTCTCTTCTCCACCCCAGCAGAGTGAACAAGGGGCTGTGTGGGAGCTGAGCTGCTGGCTGGGGTGACCCAGCTCAGCTGGGCTGCGGGGTTGTGCTGAACAGAGCACATACCAGGGACAATGTTATTTCCAGGGAAAACCTGCAAATACCTCCCCGTGTCACTCAGTCATTAACTGGAAGCTGATCCTGCAATGGAGAAAGGGCAGAATTCGCCCCAGCTGAGGAGAAAAGCTTTGCTCAGGGGGCTGCAGTGCCTCTCCTGAATTTCCTGAGCATGGAAGGTAAGCACAAAAGTCTCCATCCAGTTACACAGTTCAAAGAGATTCAAATCATCTGTGCCTGCCAAAACAACACACTGCACACTGCCGCAGGGGCCAGAAAGCATGTCCTAGAGATATATACTACAGAGATTTTTCATTTCAGTGACATTCAGGGGAAGTATCTGGGTGAGTAACCACTCGCTTTTCAAAGAGATTTAGAGTGGGACACTGCAGATTGCTGCAGAGAGATGAAGGTTTTACCCTTTTCCTGGCTCTCTCCACATGTTAAGTCCCATTGATCTCAAAATAACAAGCACCAACAAGAAGCAATATCAGCAGCATATACTTAAATCACCCTCTAAGAATTGAGAATACTTGATAAATTTAGCACATTTGCAGCCAGGGGCAAAAACTTTGCAATATTGGAAGTATGCTGTGAAGCAGAAATGATGTATCTGCACTGAATAACCCCTCTTGCCACAATTCCTGCTTGTTCTCTTCCCTTTCTATATTTAGGAAATCGAAGCGATTTAATGTAAAACAGCAAAGCTGGGAAATTGACTGCAACTCTTAAGAAAAAGCCTAGGAGGCTAATGAACCATTATGGTAAAAGCTGAATAAGCCCAGATCCTGAAAAGAAATTGGAGGTGTATTTTAGGTATGCATGAAGACGATCAAAAAACCATTTCACATAGATTGCTGTGTGCAAGTAGGGCACTTTGTTTAATCTTATCCAGCTATACAACTTAAATGAAACAAACCTTTAATTTGACTTTCAAAAGCATTAAGTATTTTGGGAGCTGCCTTGAAGTCGGCCAAATAATGTTCCTGGAGGTATTTCAAGCTAATTTTTAAAAGCCAACAAGTTTCAATTATTAGAAAAATAGGCTCAGCTTTTCCTCAGGGAAAGGGAGAAAGAGTGAAAAAAACCCACAACTTTTTATCATCACTGTTGAGTCAAGTAAAATGAAGGGATTTATTACAGATATTGAAGTGGCTGGTTAAAAACACAACTCAGAAGGATTCCTTACATTGTCTGAAGTCCTGAAGTTTCCCCACTCACAGAAACACATCCCATGGAAATGTAGCCCTTGTCATTGAGATTTATGATCACCGGCTTAATTCTAAGAAGAGCATTATCAGAGCCAGTGTTTGTAGAAAAATACAGACCCTCATCCTGCAAACACATTATAACTGAGCTGAGACTACTCATGCACATAAAAATAAACTACAGGTGTACTTGTGAGATCAGGGCCTGACTGACCCAAAGAAATAAAGAACAGAGATATCTAAAAGCTCCCTTGGATATCCTGTAAGTGCCTGAACCTGCAGAAACTTAAAAACACCAAAAGAGGACTAAAATTAGGTCTTGCTGTGAGAAAGAAGTAAAAAACCAAACAATCCAAACTAAACTAAATCAACAACAACAAAAAGAAACAAACAAAAAAATCACCCCAAGCCACAGAAAAACCCTTGTCTGATCAACATCCAGAAAAGAGCATTAGTAGTTCCTTACCTTGGTGTGAAGTAATCATAAAGATTCTTTGGGACACATTGACAAGAAAACCTTGAAAGTCTAAATTAAGTTTTTTTTTTATTTATTAAACTGTATCTCAAATGTTCTAGATTCATTAGTGTGTAACAAAACAGTAACACTGTTATTACAGGCTAACAAAAACCAGCATGGATTTTAGATGCCAATTCTTTGTTATACTGCCTAAATACCAGGGCACCTGTGTTTTCTTGTTTTGATGGAAGGTAAGATGGAAACAGGCTCCTAGGTCGAGGCAAGACCTTTGGTTAAACACATGGCTGATAAAAGCTGATCAGTTTTAAACAGGACCTTCTGTAAACCCAGAATGCACTCAGCAGCTTTCAGAGCTAACCAGGAGTTGAGCAGCACTGCTCAGCACCCACGGGGACAGCCTGCACCGACCCCTGGAAAAGCAGCGCTGGTACCCACAGAGCACGAGCTGCACCTCCCTCATCTGCATCCATTTGTCACCCAGCCTGTAGAAATCAGCAATTTCACTCCTTTCAACTCTGACATGAGTCATTTAATTCTAAATAAAGTAGGATATAATGTACCACGCAGCAGAGCAGAGCCAAGGAGAGGAGTGTGTGTGCTTCGCTCTGCTGCGCTCTCGCCACAGCTCCAAGGGAAGTGTCCCACCTGGCCCAGGAGGGGCTGTGCCAGCCTCCACACTGCCAGCCACTCCCTCAACCAACAACATTTTAACTAGCTGAAGGTCTTACAGTTAAATGGTTGTTTTTGAGAGCGAAATTTCATTCGTACACACCACTCATACGCCTTTATCAGTGGGGAACAGCAGTGTCAGCCAACGGCCTGACAGGTTAAAACATGTTGTATATGCCAGAGAGAACTCCTGAGCCTCATTTCTTATTTATAAGTCTGGAGTTAGAATTTAAATGAACATGAGCCAGAGTGTCTGCCTGTACAGAAGATTCCCAGTACTCACTTCAGAGTTCATCATAGCAACAAATGACTGGAAGAGAATTGAGATACTCCAGTGTTGGAGTGAGAAAGGTCATAACTCTCTTAATAGCTATGATAAATTCAGTGTCAGAAAATAATTCAACAAGTTTAGAAAATAGAGTTTGATTGGAGTTAGCAATGCCCTGATTAGCTACAAACATTTTGGGTATAAGCATGCATCAACATCCAGAGAATGCCACACAGCAAACAGGCAGCCATGCAGCAATGGCCAAAGGAAAGTCAAGCGTGGCTGAGTTAGAGCAGCATGCCAGGCAGCTCATCAGACAATAAACTTCTTTTTCAGAAGAAGTTGCAGATACAGCAGTGTTTTGTGTTTCCAAATCAAGCTCTGGGGACCAGGCAGGCAAGCAGGGCAGGGGAAGGGCTCCATGCTGCCCAGCCCATGCTGTGCACAGAGGGGACACAGCCTGCAGAGCTGCTGCGCCACGGAGCTGTGCTAACAGCCCCTGCACATCCCACAGGGCAGCAGGGCAGTGCAGAGGGCAACAAGCCCAGGTATCAGCAGGAGATATCCAGAGACCTTGGCATGAGAGTGCACAGGGAATGAATGTGGCATGAAAACATTAACATGGTGCTTTCACACACACACACAGCCCTAAGTAACAAGGTACCTCAGTGTGGAAGTCCTGGACACAGGGAATGTTTCTCTGCCTATCCTGAGAGGTCCTGATCCCCAGGAAAACACTGCTTTCAACCTCCATCCATGGAGAAAGCTTCCAAAGCTTTGGGATGAGCTTGAATCAACAAGTGTGTGAAATAGGTAGTGATGTAGTTGTAGGTTGTCACAGGGTGAAAAATTTAGATTTGGGTTTGATCTAGTGTGGATGTAGGTGAGAGACCAAGATGGAGGATTGTGGGTGTTCTCTCAGTCTGGGTGTTCTCTGAGTCTCCCTCTTCCTTCTTCACCTACTCCATTTTCTGCAGTGTGGGGAGCACAATTTCACTGGACAGAAGTGCCCGCAATGCAAGTACTGCGTAGACAGATAGAGAGTTAGGAACAGATAGAAAAAGAATAATAAACTACGTGTTAGGTACATTGTAGTATTTAATTGGATAGCATATCTTGAATATAAGGCCTTGAAGCAGGCATTTTGGGGTCTTGCTGCCACATGGCCCTGAGGTGCTGGGAAGCTGCTGTCACCCAGGGCTCTGAACTGATAAAGGTAATAAACTATCCTGAGACCAAAATACCAGCAAGTGCCATCTGCCCCATTTCTAAACACAGCACAACACCTCGCAGGGGATGCCCGGGCAGGGGCACCCCGTGTCAGCGACTCTGACACCTCAGCATCTCAGAACTGCCTCAGGCTCTCGGATCCTTACCACAGGTTCCACCTCCTGAACAGGAGGACACGAGGTGGCCTGGCTTGAGCTGGGTGCTGAGGATCTCTGTCTCAGTGAGCCTCACAAACTCACTCACTCTAATGGAAAAGTGGAGCCAGCACCATCCTCAGTCTCAGTTTCTGTTTTCCATTCAGCACTCCCTCTGTGCTACCCCTCTGTAGTTAAAACCTTCCAGGCAGAACACCTGAGACTGTGTATGCAGGAAAGCAACTCATCCATAACATACAGTGTATATGCACAGTGTTTGCTAGTTTTACATATTTCCCTGAAAATGACCATTCATCTTATTGTACAAAAAGTCCGGCTCATCTCCAGCAAAAACACAGATAAAAATATACATTTTGTGCACAGACTGTCTTCAAGTCCAGGCTCACTGTGTTGTGCTGGAGACTTATGGAAATTTGAAGATAATTTAAAAAACTCCAGAGTTAAGAAGAGATGGTTAAACAGGGAATCCAGAGGGCTACTGCAATCTTCACATCCTAAATAAAATCCACAGTGTCTTCAAAACTACAGGGGTTAAAGGTGGGGTATCAGAAAACCAAATTGCAGTTAGAGATTTTGAACTTTGGACACAATCCTAACAGTCTGAACAGAAAGGACTGGGAATTGCTGAATAAAAAAAGATGTAAAGAGTTGCAAACAATTCGTGACCTGAAGACAAGTGCATAAAAATTACAAACTGAGACTGAAATGGAAGAAAAAGTCTAAGAACTAAAGCACAGCAATATTTCCTAAAGCAACATTAACATATATTCCAAAATGTCTCCAAAAATATCTCAGAGAATAAAATTTCCAATTGTGACCTACTGTTGAAGGCCACCTCAATGTTTTTCTTACAAATGTTACTTATCTTCAAATATATTGAGACAGAGCACATGGAATAATTTATCAACAGAGAAAATTCCATATAGGTTTATGTAGTAGAGTGACAATCACATATCATAGCTAGACTACCAACAATTTTAACATTAGAGATGATAACTCTATTTTAATACACTATATTTGGGCATGTAAATGCAGATTCTCTGACAGAATCTGCACTCCTCTAACCTCTGTAAGATACAGCACAGTGAAGTATTGCACATGGAACACAAATGTAGGAGTTCACCCATCAATTTTGAGTTCCCATAGCTTATTTAAATGACCTTCCATCAATTAACAAAACTCGTTTTCATATAAAAAAGGCTCATTTTCCATAGTATACAGATGTTTGTTCAAACTTGATGTAGAACAGAAGGAGTCCTTTATTTCTTCACAAATGCCAAATAGGTATTTCCCATAAAGGCATTAATTTTCATTGATCTAATTTTTCTAATTGCTGTTCACTTTCAAACAAACCTGTCAAAAATAAATGCACTGGATGAAGCAGCCTGGCTTGTGAAGAAAGCAGCTCAAGGTTCTGCATGCAATTGATGTGTATCGAGCACTTCCAAACCTCCATTATGTATTTTAAAAGAGCTGGATGTAATTTTCAGCTGAATAGCCCTTTTATGATTTCTGAAATCCTGTGGGGTTAATAACTCAAATACTGAGGCTTTACTAAAAAAGACATTTGAAGTGTCTTTAAGAAGTTGTTGCAGGCTGTCCTCAAAGCCCAACTCCAACAGAAAATCTTAAAACCCCTTTGGACTTTTTGCTTCTGGATCAATTCTGAGCTCCTGCATCAAGCACAGGACAGATGCCTGTGAATTTGGGTTAAGTAGCACCAGTCACTCCCAACCACAATGTGAGGAAGCAGCACTGAGATGTCAGATCTCAGCCCTGGATCTGCAGATGTGCACAGGAACAAACTCCCATGTTTCTGTGGGCAGCAGCCTGCAGCCTGGAACTGCACAGACCATCCCTGAAATGAAGTCACGTGTGCTACACACAGTTTAACATTTGTCACCCCCTCTGACTGATCCTATCCAATCCAAAGGAGGCAAGAAAGAATACAGAAAGTATTTTCAAGTATTCCCTTCTGAGGTTTTTCTTTTCCCTTGTTTCCTGTTGCTCCCTTTTCCACAATATGTTTGAGTAAAAGCATTTATTTTCCTGAAAGGAATGTACAGATTTGCAAAAGTACCATCAGCATCCCAGTCACACCCAGAGATGGCAGTTAGAGAGCACAGCCCTTCTCTGGAGCCCCTCACCTGAGCAGAGAACCTAGAGAATGGAATGGCTGCTGAATAGCAAATGAAGAGTGAGAAGAGTGGGAAAGAAAAGGCCCTGACCCAAGCCCATCAATAAACAAGAGCAATGTGCAGAGCTGAGCCACCTCCCTGAGCTGCAGCCTTGCTGACTCCTCGCAGAGACTGAGGAAATTCAATGTATTCCCCGGTCCTGGGTTGCCCAGTCACACTCCCAGTGACTGGTGACATGTTTGTGTCACTGCCTGGGTCCCACAATAAGCTGCAGTTGCTCTTTAGCTTCATTTCCCCTCCCTGAGGCACCCACTGCTGAGCTGGATGCTCAGAGGTTTGATTCCCTGAAAAGAACCTTTCCTGCAGCCATCACCAGGTGAATCAAAAGGTGAGTGTGTAAGTACTTACACATATTTCAGTTCTGGACAAAGCTGAGAACTGAGAAATGCGTGACTGGCTTCCTCCAGTGTGCAGGCTGCTCCTCGTCCCCTCCTCATTGGGATCTAGGCCTGTTCTGTGACTGCAAAAACACCCCACGGACCCAGAAAAGCATGTAAATGGGGAAAAAGGCATGTTTTCCCCACAACTGCTGCCCTGTGGGTGTTTGCATTGCACCAGGAACACTGCCCATAAATGCACATCTATTCTGCACATTATCTCATTTAACACACTGCTCCCAAACACTGGAGTTCAAGCAAATCCCTCAAGCAAATGGATAATAAATGGTTTTTCTCGAAACCATTTACAGAAGAGTGTCAATACTATATACTTAAAATCCATTTAAAACACTCAAACATCAACAAGATGACTTACTCCACTGGATGACAAAAGAAGGTTAACTTCCTTCTTTCCCAAAGTTCATCCAGGGCATGCAAGCATGCAAGACAAGGAAAATTTCAAAGAGCTAGCTGCAACCCTATAGATAACAAAAGAAAAATGGAAAGATCTGGAGAATTTCTTTTATTCCTCAGTCCAGCAAAAATGTGAAGTAAGTAAGTGGTGTTTCCAGGTTAGTATAAGGACAAATTAAAAATAAGATGATGCTCAGGTGGATGAAAAGAAAGCCTGCTGATCTGATACTACTTAACCTTTGTAAAGAAAGAAATCTGAAGGCCTTTAAGTTTCTCTAAAGCACCTGCTTTCAGATCATTCTCCCTAAATGATCCTATGCTTACTTAGCTCATGGCAGCTGAGCTGCATGGTGGACCCAATCCTCAGGCAGCAGTGAACTGGAAAACCCCAAAACAGAGTGGTTTAAGACACCAAATATAAGCTCAACAGTTAAGTTAGATGCTGCATGGCAAGTGAAGTGGAATTATACTCAAAGTGTTCCTTGTCTGCACTGACTCAGTGCCAGGCTGAGTCTCACTGTAACACACCTGTGACAGGGCAGAGACCACTGAGAGTGGGTGATGACTGGGCAGCACGTGCCACTGCGTGTCCCTCCCATGAGACTGTCATTCCCAGCCCTCTCCAGGTGACACCTTCCATGGCTCAGTGTTGTCCTGCTCTGCCATTTAGAGCACTTGTGTTTAGCACACAGCGTTCACGGGGCAACCTCCTCTCTGGTTTTGCTCATTGCTTCCTTGTACTGTGTAAAACTCTGAATGAGAGCCCTTTTGGCCGACTCAGCACTGCATCACCACTCACCTCAACTTTTAACTCTTGTGGAGGCCAAGGGGCTGTGAGTGCAAACCACCAGCCCTTCCACGAAGAGAAAAACGCTCCTGCCTTTAGGTGACTTTTAGTTCACCCCACCCCTCTGAAGACAGACCTCTTTGGCCACATGCAGTTAGGGCAAGACAAAAAGGACACTCCCATGATGCCTCTCGGTTTTATGTTAATATTTTGTACCCTCCTGGTCCTTCCCCCTTGCTCTGCCCCTGAGCCCTCAGTTCATTTGCCCTGATGCTCTGTCCCACCCTCTGCCTTTCCTATGTAATCCCTGATCCCTCAGCCCTTCTGTTGGAGTTCTCTGTCCCTAAAGAAGAACAAAGGTCTCTGTGGAACCCCACACAAGTCTCCTGTCCCTTTCTTCAGTGTCACCCAGAGAGCTGAAGTCACCTGGCAAGGCAGGCCGTGCTGTGAGCCCCACAGTGTCTTGTGCTTTTCAGGATTCTTTGGGAAGATCGTGGCCCTCTCCCACCCACACCCACCGTGACAAACTCTGGGTGCTTTCCATAAAAGACACCCACTTTTTTAAAAACAGGTAATTCCAGAGGCATGTCATATGTTTCAAAGGCATTAGCTGGTCATGAAATTCCAGCTGGCTGCTCAATGGAAATAAGCCTGGTTTTTTTGCTGCAAAGGCCCTCACAGTCACGCTGTTCACTGAAAACAAATGCCCCGTAATTGCTGAGATACTGGGAATTTTTGCACAGTGTGAACTGACTCTGCAGCAGGATGGTCAGGTGCTGCTCAGGGATCTGTGTGTCCAGCACAAGGGCCTGTCCACGGGCACCTGCAGCTGGATCAGGTGAGGTGACCTGAGCTCTTGTTCTGCTGAGCTCTCAGGCATCCAGCTGGCCCGTAGTCTGGCAGGAGCATTCCAGCATTTGCACAACCCACTGCTAGGAGTTCATGTTAAACTGTGCATAAAACGTCTCCTGGTGCCATGAATCCCCTTTATGTCCATCCCTGCATCTGCCAGAACAGTTTCTACCAGCTGTTTGAAAGCCCTCATGTCCTGTGGGGTAAATCCTACAGAAGCATCACATATGGGGCTTTCTGAGGCTGTCACCTGCTCTGCCTGAGGAATGAACCCAATCACCTTCAGCTTCCAGGTGGTGCCAGTCCCTTGGGCTGTGGGCACAGTGGGAGCTGCTCAGGACTGCCCAAATTCCTCAGCTGAGCTGTGCTATCCCAGGCAGCAAAGCCTTGCTGTAAAGGTGGCTGGGTGGGCTCCGTCAGCCTGTCCCAGCCCAGCCCTGTCCCCTCTGTGTGCCCCGCCTGGGGCATCCCTGGGCCACACAGGGCAAGGATGGTTTGGGGTGTGCAGATAGGCACAGCTCTAATGCCCAGCTGTACCATCAGAACTGTACAGCAAACGGCAACTTCAGCCTTTCTAGCACAACTTTCATCCAAAGACCTTACCACACCTCTTCCAAGATTAAAATAATAATTACAAAACAGGGCCGTGAAGAGCATTGTAAGGGTGATTATGTAATAAAATCCTTTTTTCTTCTTGAATGCATAAAAAGAGTAGGAAGCCTTCTGTGGATCTCAGACAAGCTTTGCATTATTTTTCCATTTGAACTAGTATGATTCATTTATCTCTTCATTATTAATACTTAAATTGTTCGTAGAGCTTTATTTTAATTAACTTCCGTACAGAATGTCAGGACAAGGAGAATAGGCAACAGCTTTTACCATTTAGATTGGTTAACATGCCTTTTTTTTGGTTTGTTTTTTTGGTTTGTTGTTTGGTTGCTTTGTTATTCAAAAACTGTGCAGAAAGCATGCTTTTTGCAGAGCTTAAAAAAATTCTGGCACTTCTAAAATTACCAAACACAAAAGTAAATGTGAATATATCCAAGTCCAGTCCAGAGGAACATTAAATGAAAACACTGCTTGCAGGAGGCTGAGCTGACCGCTCTTCATCCAGCTGCCTTCTGACTTATTAGCCCTATTTGCCCCATCTGAATAATAGCAAGATTGATTCTGCAAACAAATGCTAGAATTTCCCTCTCTTACAGTTTTTAGCCTCATATTCTAAAGGAAAAAAAAATTATATGAAACAAAACCTGCTTGTCTTCAGGCAGTCACAATCACTTCTATTAATCTATAAATATCCTGTGCACAATAACTCATGGCGTGTATAAAAGCAATGACAAGGTCACTTACTATGAACAATTCATGATCGGTTTCCCTGGCAACAGAAATGTGTGGCAACAAGGGAGAAAGGCACAGGAAAAATTATAGGATGTTTCCATTATGTAAGTGACTCCTGCGATTTCTGCAGAAGGATTTACCTAAAAAGTCTCAGAGTCCAGCTGTTCTCACTGTCTCTAGTTCTGCACCAGTGGGAACTTTGCTTGTCTCACTGCAGTTACTGTGGATCTACAGGAGTGAAGGGAACACCAAACATGTGACTGATGAGGACTTTCCTTGTATTTTAAACTGAATCTCAAAACCCAGCATGAATGTGATCTCTGTGGGTGAGTGTCTTCTTAGAGGCTTGAAGTCTTAGTTGGCATTCCCTGTTAGTTACTTTGTCATCATCCAGTTAAAAAATCAATCACCAATCTGCGTGTCTCAATGGGTTTTCAAGTTTTCAACAGGACTTGTGCAATTAATGTATTATTTTAGGACCTAAAGTAACCTTCTAACAGAAGGCTCAGCAGAAGCAAACATTTTCGGCACAGGCCATGGCTCTGCAATGTCATTTCCACTCTGAAAATGCCATTTCCATCTCTAAAAGCAAGTTCCCGGTGCTCAGAATTTTTAACTGTGGGCAGTCAATATTTCACTGATCAAAACTCAGTCTCGACAAGGACTTCAGCAATAAAAGCTATGGTTCTCCTGAATAACACAGCCCAAACAGATTGCAGAGGAGGTGTGATGAGTCTGGCCACATCAGAATGGGAACAGTGGTGTTTGCAATGCTCAGCTGCTCCAAGGCTGTGCACAGAGGAGGAATAAATGACAAGATAACCACAGCCCACTGCAATCCATCACTGCAAAAGGCAACGTTTCTGAGGTACCCCAGAAGGGAGAAGCAGCAGTGAAACAGCGGAGACCACAGACACAGCTTAGCCACTGTGACTCATCTGCGGGCTCTAAAACCCCCTCATCTGTCTCTGAGGAGACAGGGATGAATCTATCCCTAGCACACAGAAAACACTGTGATCCTTGACACTGAGGAATAAGGTTTTCAGCCTCTTTCCATCTCTGTTTTTTGTGGTGCCCCTCTCCAGACTCCTCCAAGAGAACTCTCATGTGCAGGAACACGACTGAAGAAGGAACAGGTACCACTTGAAGAGGCAGAGCTATAGATCCTATAGGCTGTGTGCCTTCCAGAGCTTGGACTGCAAACTCAGCCTTGGAAAACTGTAACTGAAACTTGGAGTGAAGAAATAATTGATCTATGGACAGCCAGCTGAACAAAATGCTCTGAGGCACAACCCCGTGGGAAATGATGTGAAGTGAGAGATCTGGATTTCTAAAAGCACCCAACATGGCCACAAAGACAAGGAAGAAAGCAAGGGATGCTTGAAGATACTCAGAGCTCTGCAGCTTTTTGGCTTCTCATGTCTCAAGTTCAGCTTTGGGAAATAGACTGATGAAAAGCCTGATGGGTGCATTAGGGTTTGATTTCAGCAGGTAACTGCAGCATCAGTTACAGCTTCATCAGCATTTCATCCCTGCAGGTGGGTTTGTAGCTGTCCTTATCCACAGGAAACACAAACTCCACCCAGCTCCAGTCTGAACAGTGGCCCATGGTGGAACCACACCTTGAGCCAGAAAGGGATACAAAGCCCCTTAATAATTGCAAGGAAAACGCCTTGAGGGCAACCTGAGGGCTCCTCCAGAATGCTGCAATCCCTGGGTCAGAATGTGTAGCACAGAGGAGCTCTGAGATCTCAGGATACTGAAAAGAGCAAACAACTGAGGCGAGTTTAACACAGGTTAATCCTGCAGCAGAGGAAACTTTGCAGTGGGTGATGAAACACCTGAGTGTTTGCTCCTTCAATGTGCAGGGGAATGGGCACTGCAGAGCCACACCAGAAATGAAGAACAGCTATTCTGCTCATGTCCCAAGTAATAATCCATTTAAAAATAGATGCTGTGTGATAGAGCTGCCTCCACAATTTCCAGACAGCTTTGACTGGTTACAGACAGAACAAAACAGAACTGCAAAAGAAAAGGCAAAGGCAATAAAATGAGTCCCCAAACATGCATTAACCATCTGAGCTACTGTGTTATTCCCAAAATCATTCTCAGGTTTTGTTTTGGTTTTTTTTTTTCCTAAGAGGTTGTACAACCAACAACCTTGACCACATTTAGAATGCTAGGAGAAGATTAAATGAAACTCTTCAAAAGCAAATTTCTGTCCCTCGTTCAGCAGAGCACTCCTGTCATAATTAGCAAGATTGATAAGATTATTTATTTTATGCTCTTCACAATGGGTGAAACTGTCCAAGCCTCTGTAATACAACTACAATGTTGATCCTTTGTCTTTCAGACAGCAGGGACACAGATATGAAACAATAACTGCCTAAAAATTCTACTGTCATCTCCCAAAAGCTCTGAATCTAGAAGGAATGAGAATAAACTCCTCTTAAAAAGAAGTATTAAGTCAATTTCATGTTTAGGAAAGAACTGGCTCTTAATTCTCAAACTCTTGAGCTGGAAAGACCAGAATTAATTCGTCAGATTTCAATTTGCAGGGTTTGCTAACTCGGCAAATCCTGGCAGAGATGTTACTGTAAAGGGAACTCCTAAAACCAGACTTGTTTTTCCTTTGCCAGGAGACAAAACAGAAGGGCAGAAAAGCCCATGCACTGGCTGCAAACAATTTTCATGTCTATGCTCTTCTCCTGAAATACTCCTCTGGCAGTACGGAACTGCAAGGACTCAATGCCTAGGCCATGTGTGCCCTTATAAGCATACCAATCACAAAGAAAGTGGAAACAAAAAAAGCCCATGAAATGCAAAAATTCCCGTCTACCTCTTTCACCAATACAAAGATCACAAAATTTAAATAATCAGAAAAAAGGTATCAGATCTGTCCATTCAGATGATTTTTCTTTATCAAAATGTAGCTTTGGTCTTCATCTGTGGAAGGAGATGGGAAGTCCATCTCTCCCCTTTCTTTAGGATTATTTTAATCATATAGCGCTCCACCAAATCTAAGCATCAACATTTTCTCCTGGTCTTTTCAAACCATTTAATACCAAATACAAGTTACTTAGACATTATAAGTTGTATTTCCTCTGTCAAAATAGAAAGGAAAAAAATAAACAAACCTAGGTTTTCAATTATTTACTACCCTTGGAAAGGGAAACACAAGCTAATATATATTTTATCTCCTATCTATTTTTTCTTCCATTAAACAAATTGAACCCAAAGTCCCACAGTCAACAAACAAAATCAGCATCTTCCCTCTGTTCTCTCAACCATTTCAAATTTCAGTCCTGAGTCCATAATTAACACTGAGTTCCACAAAACAAGCAAGGCTCAGGTTTGCTTTTATTCCATGATCAGTGCACAGAGGCCTAAGGGTACATGGTAGGAAATGCCTTCAAAATTTTGAAACATCCACATCTTTCTTTTTGCTTTCAAAACATTGGGGAAACATTTTGCACGGCTCCTTTCCTTTGTCATGCTAATGAGCCATGCTGGTCAGTCGCTTCTTGCCAGGGAGGATTTGCAGCATTACAGGAGATTTCCCACTGATAAAAAGCCACACCGGACACATATCACAACACACACAGTCATCTGTCACTGTAAGTTAGCCAATTGCAGCTACAGGGGGGATTTTTAAGCAGGCAGAATGTAATTGCCTGCTTGGAATTCTGCCAAGACACTGGAGCTAATTATTTTTTAAGGATGAATTTAGCGCTGGCAGGAAAGCTGATGGATCAATAGCACGAGGAGATGAAGGCAGTTTATTCACAGCCTGGGCACGGCGCTGCTGCGGGATGCAGAGTGCCCTGCTGTGCCCTGACAATGCCCATTGTCCTCAGAGTGCAGGAGGAGATGTATTAGACAGAGCTCCCCCCATGAGCACACCCAAAACCCTGCCCTGGCTGCCAGAAACTCCTGTGCTGCTGGAGGACAGTCCAGGCTGCCTTGCTGGGACTACCAAAAAACAGAGGCCACACAAAGTTAAGAGAATAAAAAGTGGCTGTATTTATTGAAGGGGTTTCAGGTACATTTAGGGCAGACAGAGCCCCCCCAGGGGCTACACCCAAAATGGATGGGTTTTCACATTTTATAAGTTTGGCCCATTTGCATATTGGGGGTTAATCTTCCAATTCCAGCTTCAGGTAATGAAGTCATTTACCCCCAGTTTGCTCCCCCAAATCACTTCTGTTTCCATCTCTTGGGGCTGAGGCAGTGAGGTGTCCTTGACTGCCAGGCCTGGAGAGGAATTGTTGTGTCTGACCAAAATGGGAGAAGAGCAGCTCACACTGCACATGGAGTTTAGAGTTATGCACTAACGAACTGCAGGATTACAAATAGATGAAAAATATAAAAGCTGAAATCCTAAAGCATCATTGCCCTACCACAACTCAAACCAGGAGTTTATGTTCTTCACATGTGGAAGATATTACAGGAGAATACTGAATTTACATGTCTAAATTTAGTGCTAAAGGAGACTGAAATAGCCTGTACTGGGCTCCTGAGAAAGAAGTAAAAACAGTCACTGAGATTTCTCTGCTGCCTGATAAATGTTTTAAAAGCCCAAGTGTCAGAAGGAAAAATTAACTCTACTCAAAGATGCATAATATTATGGCCTCCAAATAAACACCCAGCATGGGATGCACCTGTCTCTCCTTTGACTGACTATTCCACACTGATATTATGAAAAAAAAAAAAAGACAAAACAATTTAGTCTCTTAATTATAAAAAAACTAAAAAAAGCAGGACCAAATTCTGGCTCAGCATCACTGTCACAGCACAAGAGCACTTTGCAGCCACCTGATGTAGTTATCTGTTTTAAAGGGTAAGAATTCCAACTCTCCCCCTCAATATCTGCAGTAGAACTAAGAGGACACAAAAACATAGCCAGAAATGAGTTAATTACATTAAAAAAATACAGGTATGTGACACATACATCCATCCCTCCCTTCCCTGTCACTGGTCATCATACTGGATGCCTGGTCAGCAAAGGTCAGAGAAAATAAAATAAAGGCAATATTTTAGATGCAGTAAAATTGTTTTGCTGGTTTAGTCGTAGATAGATAAGGCTTTTTATGTTCAAAAGAGTTTTAAGTGCTTCAAAAAAAACATAGAAGTGCAGCATAAGTAAAATGCTTTAAAATAAAAATGTTCCCTGAACGAATATTGAAAGTTTTTATAAAAAATAAGAACTGTTTTTTTCTGTAACAGAAATAACATGAACAAAAAGACCTTTAAAACTAAGTCAAGGAGAAAAGATTAAATAACAAAAGCTAAATACCAGACCGAGTTTGCATGGTTTGCTCTAAAATGCAATGTTACAATTCTCCTACATTAGAACTAGTAGGAAAATCTGGGAACTGGCACTGAATAAAATAAAAGTGACTGTACAAAACAGAAGCATATGGACAACAAACACCGTGATTAGCAAGGTTTAAATTCAGTATCTTTATGGTCACTGCACAGCCCTGAACTGCCCAAAGACAAGAAATAAGGAAGGGACAGCATTCCTCATCCACTGTGAGGAAAAGCAGCAAGATGGAACCAGGAAAGAAATTCTGCAGGTGGCTGATGGAACCTGACAGCAGCCACAAATATCAGCAGTTCCAGTTCCTGCCCTGGATGGGATCCCTGGGTGGAAATTCGAGGTGACAGCCAAAGACGTCACTGATGGTGCACATCCCCCTGCTGCCGGTGCAGGAGATGCTCAGGGGCAGAGCCTTCCAAACCTCTGCAGCTCCTCACTCCCTGCACTTAGGAGGAAGGGAGTTGGGAACATTAGCTTGGCTTCAATGGTGTTGTGACAAACGCACTTTGTCACTAGTTAAAGTGAGAATTTAGGGACTCCTGGAGTTTTCCCTCTCTCAGGTAGGGGCACAGCACAGGCAGAAAAGCAGCAAAGCCCTCCCTCCTGCTTATCCTGCCACGCTGGCCTCCAGGTTTCATTTTCTCAGCATCCAGCTGCCACCTTCTCTCCTTCTCTTCACACTGACAGGGTCTGGCATCAGCATCAAGTCAGAAATGGCAATGGACCTAAGTTGGACCTGCCTGGGTTCAGTTTCTTAGCCAAGTAAAGAGAATTTGTCAGGCAAGAGAAGAAGAGCTGGAGCTCTGCTGTCTGTCCTGGCACTTCCCTCTTCACAGCCCCTTGCTCTGCACAAACACTTTTTTACAGCGGGGCTTTACAGACAGTGCTGTTCTCCCATCAAAATACTCCAAACACCAAAATATCTGTGCAGGATGGTTTCAAAATATAAATGTCCACTTTTGAAATTTAATGGTAAAAACAGAAAAAAAAAAGGAAGAAAAAAACCCACCTGTCTTCATCAGAAAACAATCCAACATTTCCTTTGCAGAATCTGAGTATTTTCCCAGATTTTATTTCTCCTTTGTTTTACAGTTGGCATTCACAGATCAATCAGTCATTTTTATGACCTGCACACCTGGTTACAGATCCATTTATTTGCATTTTTGGATGCAAGACATTCTGGCTACAATTTCAGCACAATTCTACCCTCTAGCCATGCCACTACGACATTTTCATTCAAGTTTTCCCATCCAGTTCTTCTTGATTCTTCAAATCTAAAATCTAGTTTTCTTGACATAAGCACTGAAAAAATAGAAACAGCAAACTTTTAAAAACAAGAATTAAGTACTAAAGTGGAGAGGAGAAACAAAAGAGGGGAGCGAGAGTGAGAGCACAGCTCAGCTCTGCACTGCTCCACATCAGAGAAACCTGATAGAGCTGCTGGAATTGTTCAAGAGCTAAATAGGTTATCCTGGAATGCTCAAATTATTTCAGAATCAATAAAAAATGCCAGATTAAATCACCATAAGCTCTTTCCTCTGGGCTGCAGCTCTGGGAATCACTAATACACACCTGAGTAACCAGAGTTGATCAAGGTTCATCTATTGCACTCTGCCAATAAAGAAAACCAAAAAATTATTAAAATACGATAGCTTTTCTTTTAAATTCCTTACTTTTTTTCTGCTTATAAAAAAGCCAGCAGGGAGGTTGCCTATGCATTGCACCCTCTCACTGACATTTGAACTGCAACAACATTTCCACAGAAACTTCTGCCCAGCCTAGACCATCCACAGCTTTTTCAAGCAGGTTGACACAGTGATGATTTTCTCAATTCATTTTTTTTAGCTTTCTTCTCATAAAAGGCTTTGTCCAGCACTGCTGAAGTTAACAGGCAATGAAAGCAGGATCAGGATGAATATGCATCTCTAAGACTGGTAGAAACAGAAGAGACTCAAGTCTTGAAGAATGAAAACAAGAAGTCACAGATGTTCCATTTAGTTCACTTTGCAAAGCGACAATTTGAATTTCCTTTCCAAAGAAAACATCTGTGGCAAAGGTTTAAATTTCCTTTTCCCTTTTGATTTGAATTCACTCTCCTTTTCTTACATGTCCTTTACACAGACCAAACAATACAGGGTTTTTTTTTCCAAAGAGCTAATAATGACACACTGAAAAGTAAAACCAAAATTCCTCAGAAATACTGCATCATTAGAAGTAATTTATACAACTGCTACAGATGACTGAGTCGAAAAGGAATTATGAAACGTTGCAAACCATGAATCTATTAAGGAGTACACAGTTTTTCTGTGTCTTCCCCCCTCCTCCCCTCCAACTTATCTATGGTAGTAATTTCTGAGGGCTGAATGCAGCCTGTGCTCCTCCTCAGGATCCCATTCACTGCTGCCAGCCTGGGGAACAGGAACAAAGCCTGTGCACTCCGTGCTTGCACACTGCCACTCTCAGTCCCTGCACTCCTACAGGCAAGACTGACAAACACAAAACCTCCTGCAACTCCTGCCTCTGCCACTCTTTCAGCAGCAAGGGTTTACAGTGACACAGTCGTTCTACATGTAGATTATATACAGGCAGATATTTCACACAGTCACAGAATGGACCAGGTTGGAAAAGACTTCGAGATCATCAGGCCCAACCTATGACCCAGCCTCTCCTCATCAACCAAACCCTGGCACTGAGTGCCACGTCCAGTCCTCTTTAAAACACCTCCAGGGATGGTGACTCCCCCACCCCCCTGGGCAGATCATTCCAGTGCCCAATCACTCTTTTAGAGAAGATTTTTTTCCTGATGTCCAGCCTAAACTTCCCCTGGTGCAGCTTGAGACTGTGTCCTCCTGTTCTGTCAGTGCTGCCTGGGAGAAGAGACCGAGCCCCACCTGGCTACAGGCACCTTTCAGGGAGTTGTAGAGAGTGATGAGGTCACCCCTGAGCCTCCTTTTTTCCAGGCTGAACAACCCCAGTTCCCTCAGTTTTAATTTCTATTAAAATTGTGTCATGCTGAATCGCCTTTGTGGACATCTGCTGAGATACTCCTACAGCTTCCTGCTATTTTTCCTCAGTGACAGTGGCTGAGCATTGGTTGAGGCTTTCAGCACTCAGCTGCCCCAGAAAACAACTGTGCATCAGTGTAATGGTTAGAGCTCTCCTACAGTAATAAAGGAAACCAGGCTGGATTCCCTCCTCTGCCCAAGAGATAATAAATAATTCTGCCTGCATCCTTCTAGGAGACAGCTCCCAGCTACAGATTGTTCACTGTTCTGGCTGGAAATGTTTGACACTTTTCTTTCTACAGGGTTCTACTTGGCTAAAAAGAGGAAAACTGTGATCAAGATGGGTTGTGAAAGACCAGCCAGGCCCAGCAGGAAGGCTGTGCCTCAGTGGGCACCACGCACCCCGTGCTACTTCTCAGCTCTCATTCTGAGGAACATCAGCAGGTACTACACAGACCCTGATAGTGATGCCTTAAAGAACCTAGAAATGAAACAACATACACTTTTGAGATAATAGCAGTATAGGAGGTAATACAAAAGTTGATCTTTACTGGAGGTCTCCAGGGGCAGGAATGGAAAATGTCCACAAAAGCCCACCCCTCACAGGCTGAATACAGATTTATAAGTTTAGTAAACTAGCATAATTGACAAAAAAAGCACCAGTTGGGAGCACAAGTGGTGATGAACCCCCCCCCAATTCAGGCCCCTTCTAAATCCTCCCCCCTCAGGTGGAACTGAAGTTTGTTGGTGAACATGTGTCTCAAAAAGCTGGTTTTTGTCCTTTGTTCCCAGGGAGAACCAAGACAGGATAAGGGCTTTGGAATATGCTTTGCCTTTCTGCAAATCAGGGCAGGGAAAAGTACTGGGAAAACTAGCTGTAATAGGCCTCAGAGCTCCAAATATACGTGTAAAGAATACAGAGATATAGAAAAGAAAAAAGGCAAAAGTCATTAGGCATCAATAGCAGCAGCAAAATGCTCATCTGTCCTACAAGGCACGGTCCAAACACCACTGAGACCTCTTGTCCAGCACTCACTGGCTTTCCATGCCAAGTAAAGGCAGCACCCCCTCAAAACAGCAGCAATCCAAGCTACGCTGACACAGCTCTGACAGCAGGAAAGGACAGCCCCACCCGTCCAACCAGACCCTCCTGATGCAGGATCCCTCTGGGGAGAACTGCAAGGCAAGTTTGAGGTTTTCACCCAGCTGAAGGTGGGCACAGAATGAGCATCTGCCACCCACTCAATGTTCTAACCATTTAGGCTACAGTAGGAACAAGGACTGCAAATATCACATCCAGATGTAGGAAAAACAAACAAACAAAAAAAACCAAACCCAAACCTCTAAAATATCCTAGAGGTAAATGTTTCTGAGAAATTCAGTTATGTTGTCTGCACAGAAAATACTATCCCAACCCCACGTTTAGATTTCCTTAGAAAAACACTCAGATTTTGGTTCTCAACTGGGCAGAGAAATAAAAACATTAGGGTTGGTCTAGAAGACCTCGAAAAATCCTTCCAACCCAACCAGCTCTATTATTATATGATAAAACATGCAAAATCACACACACTCCAAAACCATGGCAACTTCTCAGGATGCAAAGGCAGACAATTTTAGGGACCAAAAGAAGATGAACATAGTCCTTATTTTTCAAAGTAAAAACTGGGAGCCTGAGACTATGACACCTAAAATCCATATCACAGTTCAACCTAAACCTTTTATGGTTGTTTCTCCAAGAGTGTAGAGCTGCATGAAAAACTGGGATCACTGGAAGAACCCAATCTAACTGTGGCAGCAGCAGGGAAAAAATGAAGAGAAGTTCCACCTAAGATAATTCTGTAATTACAATAAATTCAAGATTTTCTGGAACAGGTAACAAACAGGTATTTTGCAATGCAGTTTCACTGAGCATGTGGCAGTGGATGCTACAGGCTGCAGCATAGGAAGTAGAATTATTAACCCTAAACTTCTTCCAGAAGAGAAGGGATCTGGATCCTCAGCTAGCAGGACTCCAACCAGAGACTGGAAGGGAAAAAATAAAAAGAAAAGTAGAATATAGTATGCCCCAGTTATTTTAGATGCTTTAAAACAAAATGTGCCTCCTCTGAATACCTATCATTCAGAGTGAATCTCCCAGTTAAATTTGTGTTTTGTGGAGCTCCAGCACACAGCATTTACTATGAAGGCAATAAATACTGTGGGGAATATGTGCAACACACAGTCCTTTATACCAGAAATTTGAAGAATCAACCACCCCCAAAACTAAATTGCCCTTCATCAGTAAACACAAGGGGAAATCATTATCATTTTATACCAAATGCAGAACAAAATCTTTTCTATTCTACCCATCAAACCATCCTGATCTCAGGGCAGTCTTTTCAGTATTAAAATGACAGGTAAACGCCCTCCAAGCAGAGAAAAGCAATCCTTAAGTGAACTGAATTTATGGAACATACGTTATTTAGGCAATGAGCCAACTGCCATATGGTGCTGATACATTTTAATTTTGATATACATTAGCTACAGAAACTACTTCAAAGCAAATCTGAGCAAAAAACGCTATAAAAGAAAAATGCACTCTACTAGGAGACCTGGTTCTGAGACTAAGAATCACCTATACCCCTCCTATTACACATTTAGGTCATCTCAGGACTGATTTTCCTTAAAACATTTGAAGGTACTTGCTCTCCGCTTTTGTAGTTGCCGGACACAAATACTTTATTCTAAAGAAAGTTTTCAGGTCTCGTGATAAATAACCAATAATTTTATTAATGGGACATCTCGCCTGTAAATATATATTTAAAAAGAAAATCTTTCAAATCTATCGCCTGTTAATTTATAAGATAGACTCCCTTTACAGGAGTACTTAAATCAACTCTAACAGGAAAATTGGGTCCGAAAGATTTAAGTGTGTATTTCCCAATTTTCTAATTACAGGGGCTTCTTTGGTCTTTCAAATTTCACATTACTGGCATTTAAGCATTAACACACACATTACTTCATTTTGATTTCTCTACTATTTGTTGCATAATGGGTCTAAAACAATCTTTTCTATACAAGGCAATTCATCACTTTAATCAACACCAATCGACTTGTGAATAAGTTATGTTAACTTAAACCAAAACAAACAGTATCAGAACACAGCCCATAACACTTTGTCACCTCATTTAATTTCTAACACATTCCACTGTAACTGGGCTGGTGGGAGAGAAGGTATTTTTTTTTTCTGCAGGAATCACAAAAACCCTGAAAAGCTTACAATGTCAATCTATACATCAAGTCTGTGCAAACACATGAAATACAAACTGATAAAACATCTCAGCTGCACTTAATCTGTATCCAAATTACGAGAAGATCTTTGATGCACATTTTGTTTTGTTTTGAAAATACTCCACAAAGATTTGTAAACTCTGTAGCAGCCCGCTTGCAATCTGCTAGGATTCCTACTCACGGCTTTTCTCGATATAAACAGCCAACAAACTGCAAATGCCCCTGTGCCCAGGGAGGCTGGCCGCTCCCCGGGCTGCCCTGCCCTGCCGAGCTCGGGCCGAGCGGGGATGAGCCGGAGGATTCCTGCCGCACTCACGGAGCTGTCCCTGGTGCTACGGCTTCAGCCCGCGGAACCCACAGCAGTCCCGGGCCAGGGAAACGCTTGAGCATCACTCTCTGCTCTCAGAAGGGTCTCAGATCTCCGAGCGCCCCTGGAGCCCTGCAGGAGTCAGCTGTCACTTCCCAGACACAGCACTGAAGGGAAGGGAAGGGTGTGACCACCCCTGCTCTGGAGATGTGCAGAGCAGCACCAGCACAGCCCCAGAGAACCATCTCTGTGCACGGCACCAGCCCTGACACNACACCCAGCACAGCCCCAGAGAAACATCTCTGTGCACAGCACCAGCCCTGACACCCAGCACAGCCCCAGAGAAACATCTCTGTGCACAGCACCAGCCCTGACACCCAGCACAGCCCCAGAGAAACATCTCTGTGCACAGCACCAGCCCTGACACCCAGCACAGCCCCAGAGAAACATCTCTGTGCACAGCACCAGCCCTGACACCCAGCACAGCCCCAGAACCATCTCTGTGCACAGCACCAGCCCTGACACCCAGCACAGCCAGAGAAACATCTCTGTGCACAGCACCAGCCCTGACACCCAGCACAGCCCCAGAGAAACATCTCTGTGCACAGCACCAGCCCTGACACCCAGCACAGCCCCAGAATCAGCTCTGTGCACAGCACCAGCCCAGCTCCTCGCCCCGCCTGGGCACTGCACAGCAGCCGGGGAGGACACCTGGAGCCCAGTCTGCAGTGCCTGCACAAACAGGGGCTGGCCCCACCTTGCCCTGGCCACGTCCTGCAGGGGAGCAGAGCCCTGGAGAAGCCCTGTGTTCACACTGCCCCTCTCCGTTCCTGGGCACAAACCTGCTCAGGCTATGCCAGCACAACGCCTGCTCCTGTTCTGTGCTGCACACAGAGCACAAGGGTCAGTCCACGCCCCTGCCAGGACCTTGAGACCGCCACCAGAGCTAGAAGGGTTACATGAGGAGCAGCCGAGCTGACTGCCTCACCTCCTGTCCTCCTCAGCCTCAAAATCAGCAACATTGCCAGGCTAATACTGGCCACAACTGCATTTTAATACTCTATCATGTACTTTACACACACCAGGTTTAGTCAGTAGGGAAGATAACTGAAGTTGCAGCACATTTCTTACACTTCTAAGGAGCTCTTATATTTTTAAAGCTGACAAAATTACATTCTAAGTGGTCTGTGATCTAAAAGATGCTCTTAAACCAGCACACACTACTAACTTATCCTTCTGTTCCAGGTGCTCAATGCATTGCATTTCTTCAAAACTTTAACCAATCAGCAGTTAGAAAAATAGGTAAATTAATTTACAAACTGTCTTCCCCAAGCTCCACATTCCTTTCTTTTGCCACTCTTGCCCACAATGCCTGCCTAGTTCCAGCTCAAGTAACAACAACCTAAACCAGTCCTTACCAGTGGGAGTGTTCCAAAAAGCTCAGTGGAAGAACACTAGATTTTTTGAGCTTTACAAGGTGTCTGGTTGCCAAGCCTCCCAGCAGCACCAGGAGCACTGGAGTTGGCTGTTCAGCCCCAGGGAAGAAGTCCTGCATCATTCTAACTTCCCATAGAAGTTCTCTTTCCAAAATCTGGGGCTACATTTTTCTTCTTACTCAGACCAGTTTTTTGGAGTAGCAATTATTCAACTCCATTTGGCAGCACTTGTTCCAAACACAGGAGGTTTTATAAGGTCTGAATAAGAGTGAAATAAACCAAGTCTAGCCATATCTGTGTAATCACACGCATGTGTGTTTGTAGCTGCCCCTCATGTAAAACACCTGCAGAATTGGCTGTAGATTTCTGACTTGAGTCCAAAACACAACACAGCTGTGATCAGGACATTCCTCCTTCAGGCCACTGAGAACAGCTTTTCCATATTAAAAGGCCTTACTAGGAAAGCCTAACACAAAATTTCTTCTAGATCTGTAGAAAAAACAAAGTATTGTCTTTATCTGAGACAGAAAAGCAGGCTCCTGTGACCCAGACTGAGTCCATGGAAACTCACTAAGCCCTTCCTGCAACTTCAAAAGCAAGCACAGATGCAAACATCCAAACTGATTTAAAAATAGGTCTTCCAATGAGAAAATTAACAAGTTCTACAATGGCATTTTCTTCTTTAAGGAACAAAACATCAGAATCTCTATTTAATTCTTGTTTCAGCTGGATACCAAAAGCCTTGAAACAACATCTACCCTTCTACACAGTGATGAGTCCAGGACAAATTAACTGCAAGTTGTGTAGCTGTAAACAGGTAGGCAGGGGTTTATCTTTGCTCACTGCCAACAAATCTGATCATAAAAATCTCAACATATCCTAATGTTCCATATACAACCTCCAGGGCAAGAGAAGAAAATACATTTTTCTAACAATTTCTGATGTTTTCACCCAAAAATCCACTCTGTTCCTAGTGCCTTCCTTTGTGTAACATCCAGCTCCTGTTTAGCCCAGAAAACAGAAATTCCAGTGTTATTTCTGGACCCAGCAGGCTCACAAAATTTTTTTTTTAATGACAGAAGGCAGCACACAAGGATGTGTGTTACATTTTGAGTGTTGTCACCGATGGGATGCATTGTGGAGGGCTTGAAAGACACAACTGCTGCTGGGAAAACAAGCACCTCTTACTGCTGCCTGCTCATCCACATCATTAAAACGGGGAAAGAAAGGAAGAGCTGGTACAGACAAGTCCCAAATGAAAGCCAAAATGAGACCCAGAATACCCCAAAGAAAAGGGAAGATGGCAGCGAAAATTTCAAGGCTAATCCAGGGATTTTCTCTCATACCTTTTACAAAGTCTAGCACTTTGATGCCTCAATCAAATATGCCCCTTCTGCCATTACTGTATTATAAATAAAATTTGCCTTCAGTTTCAAAATATATTTCCATGAATACACAAAAGGAAAATATACAGCAGACACTGGCATTAAATATTTAACTTTCTACCTTAACAACCTTTCTTTCTTTGCGTGTGTTTCTTGCCTCTGCTTGAGGCTAAATAGTGAGGCCGACTCATGAAGCAAAGCTGGTATCAGTCCTTATATATTATTCATTAATTTCAGATGTACCAATTCCACCTCTGTCTCTAAAGCCAGATATGTCACTTCATAATAAAGCTCTTTCAGCTCAGAAATCTAGTATTCTTATCCTCTGAAGAAAACCAGGGCATACACAACATTTTAGGGGTTCAGCAGTGCATATTATGACATCCGAGTACAGGAGGACTTTTGAACCTGAATTTAATGAGGCAATTAAGAAACAAATACATGATTAATTTTAGACTGCCTTAAAAGGCCAAGCATGATTTTCTGGCAGCAAATTTAACATTATTCAGTACTTTTAAGAAGTGACTGTAACTCCTCTTACAGAAAAAAATATCCCACCTGATTTCTTTGCTTCAAGTTGGGTACAGAGAGAAACCACTGGCTTAGATCTCCCAGCACAGCTGCTTTTCACACACAGTTAAAACTGCCACTGACACTTGAAAATTACCCCTTTCTTCCTTCAGCTGCACACATTTACCAGGAAAAACCAAAATCAGTGACACTTTCAGCACCTCTACCCATAAATGGTTGCAGGAGACTTACTGAACACCAGGCTGAAGATCAACCCTAGCAACAGTACCAAGAATCTGGTTTGCTCTTAAAATATTATGAACACTTCATCTTTGCTCCACTGGGACTGCATTTCAGATCTCTTCCCGACCTTGAATCGCCTGACAGCAGAATCCCAAAGTTGTTACTTCCACTGGGTGGGGCAACAAGTGGAATACTTGACCAAGTAATTTGAACTGGAAGGAGAAAGCTGAGCACAATATTCCGTTTCATCCTGTGGAGGAATTCCACACATGTAGAAGGTATAAAGCTGCCTCCCCTCAGCACAGCTGCAGCTCTGTGTGATGAGAATTGGCTTAAAACAGTGTAACCACTGGAGCCTGAAGGAAAAACCTTCCCTCCATCCCAGCCAGAGCCCTCTCACACTGCACAGTTACCTGTGACTGAGGCGAGCAGGAGCCTCCAGCCAGTCAAGGCCCTTCAAAACCTCTGTCTCCAAAATGACAAACACTCATTCAACTGCTTTTGTTGTCAACATCCCTCTCTTAAAGGTCCATGGGTGGCTGACCACGCTCCAAGCTGACCACCACCTGCCCAAGTGCGTTTCAGATTCCCCCTTGTGTCACAGAAACAGTATCCAATGTTGCTTCATCAGATTTTATGCAAAATTATCCTTCTGTCACTTATATTTGGATTATTAAGCAGAAGTTTTGTTCCTAAAGGAGAAAAAAATCTCATCATTACCAAATGGTATCCAACAGTGGACAGATCAAAGCAGAATATGGAGTTTAATGTGGCATCATATTGGCTTGAATATCCAGAATAACTAATGAAAACTGTGGACAGTGACTTACAGTGCTAGCATTGCTATGTGTTATCACACCTTCTGACAAGGCAAGCATTTACTAACACACTTTCAGAAGAACAATCTGTTCAACACAGATTTTTTTTCTTCCTGTAGCAGTTTGCCTTGTATGCTTAAACAGCACTTGTTTTGCTTTGCCAACTAAACATGGTAAAAGTTCAGTGTTTATACAGAGTACACTGGAATGTCAGGTGCTTATTTAATTGCTTTTGTAGCCAATTTCCTTGCCCCTCAAGGCTCATTAGTCAGTCATCTAATCATTCTATGCAATAATGCACCCTCTGTGTTTCCTCCTTGAGTTCAGGAATATATCTTCATCTGTGTTCCCAACAGTGGTGTCCTTCAGCCACAACCTTTCAGAGGGCTTTTTGACTGGTTGCCAGCACTTCTGCCTGTTCCACATGGAGGTGGATTTCCCCATCACCCATTAATTCTGTTCCACCTTATACTTAGCCATCTGGAGAAGGAGCTAATGGAAAAGGACTGTTGTTTCAGGAAAAATCTGTGTGACTTTTCAGGTAATGGGTTTGCTGCACCTGCCCACCTGAGTGTTTTACAGAGGTGCCAGAAGGAAATCAGGGAATGCTGCTGTGCTCCCTTCCCAAACCTGCAGTGAGGGCGAGCCTGAAGGGATGGACGTGGAAAGGAGATGGAAAAGCAAGGTGCTAACTTCTGGAGTGGCTGTGAGTTTCAGAGCCCCCGTGAGCCTGTGTAAGGCTGTGCCTGAACCTCCCAGAGAGAGGAGTCAGCACTGGGTTCAGTGCAGTTAAACATCTCCATCACTGATGTCACGGTGGGGCACAGCGTCGCTCAGCACGCCTGCTGCTGACACCCCAGAGGGTCGTGCTGCCAGCCCCACAGGATGCTGAGATGGGCTGACACAAGTGCAGAGTCCCACAGCTGGGAGGAACAACCCCAGGCACCAATGAATGCCAGGATCCCAGGGGCTGCAGAGCAGCTCTGCTGGAAAGGCCCTGGGGTGCTGCAGCCAGGTTGAACAGCCAGCAACGTTCCCTGGCAGCAAGGAGGGGCCAGAGCATCCTGGGCTGCAGAACAGCTCTGCCAGCAGGCTGAGAGAACATCCTCCTCAACTCCTACCCAGCACAGGTGAGGCCACCCCTGGAGCGCCGTGCCCAGTTCTGACATCCCCCGGACAGGAGGAACAAAGACAGAGTTCAGCAGAGGGCTGCTGGGCTGATGGAGATCCTGGAGCATCCCTCGAGTGAGGAAAAGCTGAGAGAGCTGGGGCTGCTCAGCCTGGAGAAGGGCAGGGGAAACCTCATTAGTGTGTACAAATATCTGAAAGTGGGGTAAAGCCAGGACTGAGGCAGGGTGTTCCCAGTGGTGCCCAGGGACAGCAGCAGAGGCAGTGAGCACAAACTGACAGCCTGGAGGTTCCCCCAGAACGCCTGGAACTGCTCCTCTGGGAGGGTGATGAGTCCTGGCAGTCACCTGGGGCTGTTCCAGGTGGGATGGCTCCACCTTGGAGACACCCAGAAGCCATCTGGGCACAGGCCTGGGCAGCCAGCTCTGGGTGTCCCTGCCCAGCAGTGGGGTGGGACCAGAGCACACCCAGAGGTCCCTTCCTGCCCCTGCCAGCCTCTGAGTCTGTTCAGTCTACACTGTACGTAAACACACACATTAAAAACCAAACAAACCAAAAAACCCGACGTAAAACTATCCTCAAACAAGCAAAAGACATGCCCAGAAGAAAATTAATAATTTGCTGCTCAAAATAAATAGTAGACATTTGTAAGTGTCAAGCCAGCAGGCAAATTGTATTTTCAAAGCCGAGTTTCAATTCAGTTTAACCAGCTGACTGAGAATGCTTTGGGATCCAGTTTCCAGAGAAACTAACAGGGTGTCACTGAATTAGCACAGCAGTAAGGTAATTTATTTATTTAGTATTTAAAACACCAACAGATGTTTAGGTGAAGTTACTATACGCATAGTTTATATCTACACACTGAAGACACACAGTGTCCAGCTGCCAGCGCACTATGAAAAATACATGTTTCTTCTTTTGGGGGACTGGAGAGAAGGAAAAAAAGAGATAAATGAACTTTTCCTGAGTAGAATTCTAACAGAAGTAGGGTTTGAAAAGCACCCCATCAGTAGGTACTGGAGCAAGACATCCCCCATGTCACGCTCTCCAATCCACAGGGCACTGCAGTTTCTCAGCTGCCATTCTGCTCTCCTGTGCATATACAGAGCAACAAAACTCATTTAAGAGTTTTCTAAACATTGGGATTTAATTCCACAGCAGAGAAGAAAAAAGGACAATAGAAGCACTGCAAGTAATCTACACACAGGCATAGAATTTCAGAGAAATGCAATTTTGGATACAAAATGGTGTAGAATTCTTCTCATAATGGAAAAGTGGCTAGGTTGAAGTGCTTTGGAATAATTATAATATAAAATGAAAAGCTTCTTGATGCATTATATTACTTGAGTTGGAGTAATTCTCTTGAGTTTCTATTTTTAAACCATGATAATGTGTTAATGAAACTTTTCAAGGAAACTTCAGCTACAGACAGGGGAAACAAATTGCTGCTAACCCCTTCTCAGCTTCAGCTGAAAGTCACCATGAAAGGACTATTAAATGGGTATCAGTTTCATAGGGAAGAAAACTGATGATTCAAATTTAGGCTTGTATTCAGTTTGTACAATTATAATTTACACAACATAAACCCAGAATCCAAAGAATTTATTACAAAAGTCAAATGATTTCCTTCTCAACATACAAAGTGTTATTAAATACATGAATAAATGAGTAAGTAAATAAATAAAAATAAATACTTATTTTTTAACTGTTCCCTAAAGATAGCTAATGACTATTTTTTTGGTCTATTACCACAAAGAACATAATAAATCTTGTTCCAGTTCCTAGAGGTCTAAAGGGAAGAAACCTTATCACTCCCTGCAGCTGCCTGAAAGGAGGCTGTAGTGAGGAGGGGAATAGTGTCGGGTTGCTCCAGGGTGGGCTTACATTGCATATTACAAACAATTTCTTCACAGAAAGGTTTGTCAGACATTGTACCAGGATGCCCAGGGATGTGGTGGAGGCACCATCCCTGGAGATATTTAGAGGACATGTAGATGTGGTGCTAAGGGACGTGGCTTAGGGGTGAACTTGCTGGGTTAACAGAGGGATCTGATGGTGTTTCTCCACCTCAACAATTTTATGATCACATAAAGCTTGGTTTGGTTCCTGTTCTTAGGGAACCCAGATAAGAACATAAAAGATTCATTCACTTAGGGCAAGAAGTGGAGGAGTTTGCCTAACTCCTTGCAGGTCACCTGCCTGCCTCAGAACAACCCAGCAAAGCACTTGCCAGGGCCTCAGAGCATCCAGCTCACCTCACAGGGTGCTCACACTGCCACGTGCAGCTGCTGAGTGCAGATGTGAGCATCCCCAAGCCCTGCAGAGCAGCCTCTCGGTGCTGCCAGTTGCTGAGCATCCCCACTCAGCCCAGAGCAGCTCCCTGCCTGCCCAGCAGTGCAGAGCCCTGCTCCCCACCATCCCACACAGCTATCTTGGAGTGGCTTTGTGATGCTCGTATCCCCAACAGTTCTGTGTGTGCTGGGTGTTGAGTTCTGCCCCTTTCAGATGGGCTCTGAGAGCCAAGAGAGGAGAGAAGCAGCCGGAGTTTGTTACCAGGAGCTGCACTCGCTCCCTGCATCCTTCTGCAGCACCGTGCTGTCTGCAGTCAGCCAGAGAGAGCTCTCCTTGGCTTTTTAGTTAGTTTAGCTGGCTGAGGCAGGGAAGTTCCCTGCACTGTGGTTTTGTTCTGTCCTTGGAGCTGTTTGAACCTGGTCTGGGCTGAGAACCCAGCAGAGCACCGGGAGTTCCCACCTGTGCCCACCGGGGCCCGGCCTGGGCCGCAGCATTCCCAGAGCTGGGGGGGCTGAGCAACCCAGAGAGGGACTTGTCTGAATTTGTCATCTCCTCGGAGCAGTGAGAGGTTTTGCTGTTTAGTATTGTTCATTTTGTGCTGGGGAGTGCTTTGCCTGCTGAATAAACAATTTTTTACACTTCTCTCTGAGGAAATCTTTTCCCGGACCAGTTGGAGGAGGGGCCGCTTGAGTTTGCTTTTCTGGAGGAACCCTTTGGAGGCTGTCTCCCAAATTTGTCCAAACCAGGACAGCAGCCTGAGGCCAGCCTGACAACTTTTGGAGCTTTCCAGAACAGATCTGGTTTCCCCTCTCCATGCCAGGGTTAGACCACACAGCCCCACAGACCTTTCTCTGCTTCCTGGTTAAACTGTCCCAGTTAAGCCAAGATGAACTTTCACAGAAGGCACTGGCAGAAACCTATTTCCAACCAACCATCCTAGCACAGCTAAACAGAAACCCACTGCTTTCTCCAGCCCCACCTAATGATTTCTAAAACCAGGTAAACAGCACCTACAGATGAAATAAAAGAGTCAGATCATTCTTCTGCCTTTCCCCACAGGATGGACATGCAGCCCCTTGACACAGTCCAGAGAACTTCACAGTTATTTGTTTTAATTAAGCAAGTTACTTTCAGTTACTATATCAGTCTCCTGATGTACTCCACAGAAAAATGTATTTCTTGTGATTCCTGGGAGAGTCTCCACCCTGATGAAACATATTCTGAATAAGAAGGCCATATAATCTTCCTAACTTCCATCCAATGGATCAAAATTACGTTATTAAAATATTCAAGAACCTTTGCTCTCACCCTTCTTTCCCTGGCATTAAGAATAAATCATTCTAATACCAACAGCAGCTAAAAATACCTCTGTATTTTTGATATACTTAGAACATAGCAATATGCCTATCAAATTGGGCAAAATAAGCATCTCAGGACAGAACATCTTTATGTTTGGGAACTGAGGGGGTCCTGCAGCCTCTGTGGATATTCTGAATATTGCCTATTGAACCAAGCAACCTCCAGAGTGCTGGAGCAGAGACAGCCTCTGCAAGGATACCCCTGGAATATTTGAGTGGGATGAAATAGGCTGAATGTACTTTTCTGACATGAATAAACACCAGCCCCAGCACCACTATATTTGTTTCCAGCCTTCTCCATGAGGTCCCTCCCCTTGAGCACCATCAGTGCTCCACAGGCCCAGGCCTGGACCTGTTTTTCTCTTCAAGGGAAGCCCTCCATGGGCACAGACTTCTTTGTGTGCATTAGCCTTCAAACAGCACTTTTCACCTCTGGGAAATGAAACTCACCCCCTTTTTGTTTTTTTAATAAATGAGGATTAAGCCTCAAAAATTAATCCAATGAGAGAAATTTACTGAACACAGTGAAAGGTCTAACATGCAAAGCTTAAAACACTTCATGACACTGCCTAAATGCTGAAAAAATCAGGCTTTGAAAACAACTATGTGAGAAATCATCCTTTATTTCCCACCACAAAACGTCAAGCAGGAGAAAACTGTGTCATGTGCTGCATTTTTCTTTAATCAGCAGCTGCTCACAAACATCCCTGCAGGTGTTTAACTATTGAAATCTCACATTTAAAATAGTGACTTATTTGCAGCTACACTGAATACACCTGAGATCTGTGCTCAGGATGAAGTACACCAGTCAGCAAAACACATTTTCCTGCTTTGCCCAACACCAGTGGAGTCATTCTGCTGAGGAACACAGGGAACGTGGCAGAGCAGAGATCCTTCAGCCTAACAGAGCAGGCAAAAAACTCAAACTCAAAAAAAAGAGAATTTTCTCCAACACTGTGCTGCCTGTTAGTTCAGCTTCCTTAACAAAAGTCCATCCTTAATTTAAAAACCCAATCAGACATTCTCAACATCTGTTGCAATGTCCACATCAAGGTGTGACTGCACAGGATGATGCTGCCTTTACAGGGTTGGAAATGGAGCAGGATTCAGAGCCAGACTGGAAGTCCCCATTCCAGGGGCAGCCAGCAGCTCCCACTGCCACTGTCCAGCCTGGAACAACACCCCTGCCAACACCATGTGGTCATTCCTGAGCAGAGGGCTGCTCCAACCCCTCTCTCCCAGAGCCCTGGTGGCTGGAGGGGCTTGGGGCCAGAGCCCAGGGCCCCAGCTGGGCCCAGGTGGAGAATGAAGCTGGGTGGAGAATGAGCTGAATCAGGGAAGAAAAGTGTGTGTGTTTTCTCTCTCTTTTTTTTTTTTCCTACCCAGCTCTATTAAAATTGGCAATAAATTAAATCAAGGTGACTATTTCCCCCTCCACCCCTAGGACAACTGGGAAGTGATGCTCCCCTCTGTAGTTGATCCCTGGTGGGCACCAGGCCACCAGCCAGGGCCAGCCCAGGCCACTGGTGACACCTGCCCCAGCCAGGCCCTCAGTGCCCCTCTGGCACCGAGCTGCTCTGCCAGGCTCTGCAAGCAGCAGGGAGGGCTGGATGGAAGCTGTGCTTCAGCACCTAGCCCAGCCACGCTGCTGGCCCTCAGCTGATCTCCCAGGAACAGCTGCTCCTGCAGAAACAGCCCTGCTGGGGCTCTTCTCTGGGGAGAGGCTCCAGGATCAGCAAGGTGTGCTGGGACAGGTGTGGTATGTGAGATTTTCTTCCCCTGTTCTCTGTTTATGCTTCACCAGACTCACATTTCTGATGTTTGCTTTCAATCAGTCCTTAATGCCATCAGTTTCTTCTCCTTGTGGCCATTCCATGAGCTTTCCAGAAGCCCTGGAGGCAGCAGCAACAGGTCCAGTGCTGTGTATGGCCCCACGAGGTGCAGCTCACAGGCAGGGTGAGCCACAGTCCTTCTCCTCCTGCAGTCCTGACTCTTCCATTAGGAGAAAGACTGGAATAAGACTTGACTTTCCTCAACTATTTTTACAGTTTTGAGGTCTTCAGGAATTCTATGAATTCCTTTTGAAACAAATGAAATAATGCTAACAGAGGATAAATTTGCACCTGTGCTCAGGGAGATTATTCTTCATTTGCCCAGAACATGCAATTCCAGAATTTGGGTCTCCATTTAACGCTGCTAACCCGACTGTGGTTAGAATGTGACTTCATCCATGCCATTGCTTTCAGGGCTGGTTCCACTCAGTGCTCCTCTCTTTTGGGCTCACCCCTGCGCAATGTGCAGTCAGCAGCTGGACACAAACCCTGCAGCAGTGCAGCAGATGTTGCACAGCTGGACCTGCTCAGCCCTGAGGGGATGGGGCTGCTGCAGCACTTCGATAGGAGCTGCTGTTTCCATGGTCAGAAGAAAAGGCACCAGGCATGCAAAATGTGGGGGACAGGAAGTTACCTATTAAGAATGTGGAAGGTCCTACAGATTTTGGGGTTTCCTACAAAAGTTGCTTCCCCAGTGCAGTTAAAAAAAGCTCTCACAGACCCTAACAGTAAAAGGGAAAAGAGGAAAGAGCACAGAGGTGGCCATTTGCCTGCTGTCCTGGAAAGCCCTGGGAAAGAAAACCTTTAAGGAATTAGGAAGGATAACTACTGCCAAGTTAAAAAAAATAATCTTTAAGTTAAAAAGTTTTTTGCTGAATTTTGTTGTTAAAACTGAACTGAAATCAGAAGTTCTACTGCTAAGAATATCTTATAATTCCTGTGTTATGCTGATGATTCCATATTACTTCTGTATATAAGAAATGAGATAGTTCAGAGAACAGAACAAGGAACTCTCTAGAATTTCATCACTAATGTCTCCCAAATCACCTTGTGTGAAAACTACATCACAGATATAACTTTGGCCACGCTTTCAGCAACCCCTGCTGAAGAGGCTGCAGCAGGGCTGCTCTGCCAGGGAATTACAGGTTTGACTTCTGTGAATGCTCCCTGGGGAGGCATCAATTCTGTCTGCCTGGGACACATCACCTTTACAAGACCTCGCTTTGTTCCCACAAGCAGGATCACATTTTTCATTTATTGCAGGGAGAGAAGTGTCTGTAGAGATGCATTCTTGCTTTGGTTTATTTGGTCTGTCCCCAATTACCATATGAGATGACTATTTCTCAATAAGTCACCTGTCCATTTTCATCAAAGTACCTGCCACTCATAGGAGTATTGCTTAGGGCTTTATGCATCCATTTCTGAATAATTTTCCCATTAATCTTTCCCAAACTACAAATGCATGCACACAGGAAAGTGTAAATTCCAGTCATATGAAAGTTGTATTTGAAACAAATAAATACACATGTCAAGTTTCAAAAGCTCTAGGAGCACTGTTGGTAACTAATTGATCAAAATTAATTTCAAGATTAATTGCATCACTCTAGTGCTTTGATCCACGTGTCTCTACAACCCCAAGGAAACCAGCTCACTTCATTTCCCCATTTTCAGTGCCTACATCTCCTGAGATAAACCCTCTGTGTGCAGCAGGACAGAAGCTGCAGGACAAATCCTTCAGGCTGCCCACAAGCGCCAGGGAAATGCTGTTTTTCAGTACTGATGTTAAGTGTGTTGAAGCAGGATGGAAATTCCAAACATTTTTGCCAAGAACTTCATTTTTGGGAGCCCAAGGTGCAACAGCACTGCCAGCCATGCAGGGGATCAAGTACATGGATATTTTGCAGGTTTTCAAAAGGCAGACTCAGGAGGCTGTTAATAAGAGTCAACCATCAGAAAGTGCTTCACTGCCATGGAAGGAAGGATCTCAAAACAATACAGGATACAGCTTCTTATTTTTTTTATTCAGTGGTGGAAAAATGCTTTTTTTGCTCTTTATTTTCACTAAAAAAAAAGATAAGATGAATACATATTTAAACATTGCACATGTAGTGCAATATATACTGTATTTTCTTTTTCACTTTTTTTTTCCCTATAATAAAATGAAAAGAGAACTATGACTTTTTGGTATCTTCTATTCAAGTCCAGGAGAGCAAGCAAAAATCTGAATGACATTACATTAGTGTATCATGCAAAAAGTTGCTCAAGACTAATTGGAGCATGATATTCAACAGGATTTGGGGGTGTTTGTCAACATCTGTAGAAACTGCATTAAGGGCCAATGCAATAAAACCAGCCTCTGAAAATAAAATACCTTCTTCCTAGCCTACAACCTCAGCAATGCTGTACTTTGGGGGGTTTGTACTCCAGAGATTTTTTTTTAGCTATCTTGCCTGCCTTGAATCTCATTTGCATGATCTGAAAATCACTCCAACAGTGTGAGATGAGGAGAAGCAAGGAGAAAGTCACAAAGAATAGGTCTGGCACGTAAACAAATGCTTTAAGATGACAGAGCTTGAAGAGAGAGTTGAAGAAAGAGAAAATGGAAAATAAATTTCTCCTTGGAAATGTAATTAAAAGCCATGAAGTGACAGCTTATGACTATGAATTTACAAAAATAGAAGAACCCACCAGGCCAAAATTGGCATCAGCTCCTTAAGAAAAACTGAAGCAAAGGGCCTTTTATCCTCAGACAGGATTCTTGGTGAACACACTGACCACCAAGTGCTCCAGGTGATCAGAACTGGGGGAGGAACCGGGCTGGCCAGTGGCCACAGGTACCAGAGGGAGGCTGAAGCTGGTGGCAGAAGGAACCCAGGTGTCTCCTTGGAGCAGAGGAACGTGCATCCCTGCAGGCAGACACAGTGCTGGCCCACCCTGAGGGACAGGAGCCCAGGCTCAGGGTGCTCCATGGAGCTGCCTTGGGCAGGGATCCAGCCTGCACTCCCTGGCACCAGGCTGTGCCTTCCTGCTCCTGGCCACGAGTCCCAGCTCTTCCTGCCCACCTCAGAAAAGCTCCACCTGCCTGGCCCCTGCACAGGGCAGCCTGCCATGGTCCCTGCTGTGCAAACTGGGCTCAGCTCACCCTGGGGGCACCCAGACGAGGAGCTCTGCACCCTCTCACACTCTGTGCCACCAGTTCGCACTCTCGGGGAGGGGAGAGTCTTCTCCACAATGTCATCATGGTATTGATTTTTGAAATGCAAGGAAGACAAGGAACAGCTCATCTGTTTTTTTATTACCGTGTATAAACAGTGGCAAAATAATCTCCAAATTAGAGAGACAGATTTGATTAGACACATCAGAGTTCAAACACACACCCTAGCTAGGCAAACAGAAGGGAAAGTGCCAGCATCCTCAAAAAGCCTCACAATATAGGAAGGAAACCTACACAGGAAACAAAAACTCAATTAGAAGCTATGGTGGAATGCTATCAATGCCACCCTCATTTGGCAAAGTATTTCACACTCTGTGCCTTACACGGCCTGAGGAGGAGTTACACACAGGGAAAGCTGGTGTGTGCATGGTGTGTGCCAGCCCAGGTCCAGGAATAAATCCCTTTTCAGGAAAGTATTTAAACTAAACAGGCCTGCACTGCCACGGTGTTACAACACTTACTGTTTCTATAATATTTCATTCCAGGGAAACTATTGTGTAAAACAAAAGGGCTGTGTGACAAGAACATACTGACATCTGCTGGCTTCTCCAAATGCATTTCTCTCAAGATTAGGATTTAATGTCCTCAGCAGGTTTTTCCCTATATAATGGGCTGCATAACACATTAACATTGTCCATCTCTGAATATACAAATTAAACCAGTTATTCTGTACTTGCAAATGTTAAAGTGCCTGTGACATTCTGCAGTTAAACAATCCACACAAATATACTTCTCTTCCATATTTGACTTCTAAAGGATCACAGGAAATTACTTTTGCCTAATTTGTATAAAAACACCCAGTGATAGGGCACACAATTTACATTCAAATAATTATTTCCATCATTTCTTTGCCAACAAAAGATCAGTATTTCCAATTCACTATCCAGAACTGTAACTGGAGCTGTCACTCAGGCCAGGCTCATAATGGCAAGTATTGTTTCCCAGTAATGATCCGCCAATTAAAAGACCAGATTTTATTTGTAGTAGCACTGTGGCCGAAGGAGACACATAAAGACAGCACACAAATCACCTAGCACACCTATCCAGAGCGATACCTAAACACAGCAGAGAAGACCAATTATCTCTTATCATTCCCCACAATCAACACAGGCATTTTGAAAACCACAGTATGGTCCCAAAGACTGAACAGCTTCCAAACATACAGCCTGCAAAGTCAGAAATTCCAGCTAATGCATGCAGCTCCTAAAGCAGCTCTAACCTGGCATCCTTGTGAACAGGGAATATTCTGTAAATCTTCATGCACTTCAAAATTTATTATTTGAAAAGGGTGTGATAAATTCATGTAATGCTTGCTGTAGGAATCCTAGCTTAGCATTTCTTCCCTTGTGTACACTATAACACAAAGTTATGGATGACAATTTAAACACAAAATAGAAGGAACTCAAAATCATAATTCACAGTGTCAGCAACTCAGATGTGTTACATTTAGTCACTGAGGCATAAATTTGGTGTTAGACTTTCAGATGCAAATCATCAAATCATCAAATAATAACAGTTGCAAGCTGTGCTTAGTGCAGATCATATCCTCAATATCTCTGTATTTCTACATCACCTATTAGCTGCAAGGTCAATTCCTTCTATCAGCTCATTAGCTACACACATTTCAGAGTTGTGAAAAGGTAAATGAAAACCACAGATTCACCTTCTGAATGCACTGTTTGAGCAAATTCCTACTGAGTGCACCACTCTGCCTATTTCTTCCTCTGGCAGCATCGTGCCAGGCAGACCACCCAAACTCCAGTGTCAAGCAGCAATAGCACTGTGCTACAACATTCATATGGAATTCCCTTTCAATTTCCTTATTTGAGACAGTTTATTAAATTATTTAAACTTCTTATGTATTAAACATCAGCAGAGAAAATTCTTATGGGAAAAAAAAATAAATGAAAGGGGAATACATTATTACCCAGAAGTCTCTTACTGTTTAAAAGGTGATTCCAGATTCTTCAAATTCACAGACGACAAGAGTCGGCCTTCAAGCAGAGTGAGAGGAAAAATACATCTTTGGAGATCCTCAAAGGCAGTTTTGACCACAGGATCCCTGTTTTCCCCACTCAGCCCAGCACACGCTACTGCCAGAGCCATTGCACAAGCATCAGGATTGGGGCATTAAAAAAAATAAATAATAACAATAAAAAATAGACCAGCTTTCCTCTTATCAATTCAGAGGCCTCAAAACGACCCTCAAAGGGGCAGATCCACCATGAGCTGCCCTGATGTGGACAGACAAAACTGATGGGGGAGGTAAGAGGAGAAGCACAAATGGTACGTGATGAAAGGACATCAAAAGTGCTCCTCCTCCCCATTATGATCAGTATCATTTCCTACTGATTTACATGATAGAAGGTCTGTAGAGCTTTTGGGGCTCACTTCAGAGACTTTCAGAGAAGAAGAACCAGGAGATCAAACTCTGTGGCATTTTAAGTAGCAAAGGAACCAGCAGATGCACGAGGTGTTAATACAAGAGAGCTCAGCAGTCATTTGCTCTGGCCATGTGGAAACGCTGGCTGAGGATGAGCTTCTCAAAACAAAACTGAGCTCTGCTGATAGGACAGCTTTGATTTAAACACAGGCACAGCAATAAAGCAGCCAACTCACCACCTAAAATTTCCCTCAGATGATAAAGATGCATCCACTTATGAAACTAATAGAGCATTCCTGTATCGGCAAAGTGTGAATCTCTCAGAGCAGAGCACACATGATGACTTCAGTTTGATTTTAACAACCAAAACTTTGCAATCTGCAGGTAGGAAGAGTTGATCCCCTTTCTCACTCACTCTCCATTTCTACCTCACTTGTGTTTATTATCCTTGAGAACAGTATGGTCTTGTACCATGGAATAGTTCATATGAGAACTATTCCAAGGACTAGAGAAAACTTTATTCAATCTAATTTGTACCTTAATAACTCTTGAGCAACATAGCCTCACCCTGAGAAAACTTCAACAAATATTTTTTGACATAGAAATTAGTATCCAATCTTTTTTGCTTCTTGCACAGTCAGTGACAAAATATTTGGTGGCTTCATTGGGGAAACAATTTTTACAATTTTAAGATTTCCTATCCACTATAAATACATTCATTAGAAATTTGGATTCATATTTTAGTCTTCTGCTTTGTCACAGTGCAAATATGGAAAGAGAAGAAAAGTCTACATTACTTCGAATATCAAGGGAAAGTTCCTAATTTTCCTTTTCTTTGCCCACTTGCAAAGCTGTAACACAGCAAAGTATCACAGTGACTACCAGATATACTTATTAAAAATTGCATGGTTTAAGACATGTTGATGAAGGAACCGCTGATGTTATAATTATTGTTTTATTCATCAACACAACTCCCCCCAAAACACATCAATTATTAGAAATGTCCCAGCAGCCCCCCAGGCTGTCAGGCCCATGTCAGTCAGCCAGAAGCTGAGCTGGTGACACACCCTGACAGGGCCATCACAGCTCTGTGGTCACCACCTAAAAACAAATTTGCAACTCGAGCCCAGGTAGTGCTGATTGGAACAGAGGTGCTGGCAACCATTAACTTGGAGAGACTTGATTTTTACCTGTATGTATTTACTGTGACATTGTATTTTCCTCAATTTGATCACTTTGATTGCTTGAGTTCTTAAATGGTTTTAGATTACTTCTTTTCATTTCAGAGAGGGTTTTTACTGGTACTCAGAGATGGGATCAGGACCTCACTGTCCTTTACAGCTGCCCCACAGTCCTGCAGAACCCTCAACACCACAGCACCAAAACTTCATTGTGACACACTCTGGATTCATTATAGCAGAAAAGCACCTTCATATTTAGAGCACAATAAAGTGTTTAGGTTCCCACATAGCCAAGTTTGTACAAAATGAGATTTCAGGCGACACTTGAGTCCTTTTTAAAATCCACTCGGGTTCTGACACACACACATATTTTAAAGAAGACAGTTCTCTGGCTGCACTGAAGCAGCAGGTTGAGTCCATTCAAAAGCAGGAACATAACTGTGAGCACTGAAACAATGGGAAGGGGAAAACCTCTGGCTAAGCCACAGTAAAAGGCAAACATGTAAGGAGTGTTATCATCACAAGTTGATTACAAACCCTCCTGCAGGGAAATGGCAGTTGCTGGAAATAAAACGATGCCCACAGTGTTTGAAGAGGCCAAACTGCTTGACTGCATCATTGTGCCCCTTTGAAGCAGCATGTCCCAAGAAGTGATTCCTCAGGTGGCTCACTGGATATGGCAGTTCCCAGAGTGAGGATGAAAGATCATATCAGCACCAAAGCTGACTGATTTGGAGGCTTTTTACAGTGGGAGGAGTAAAAGACAGCTTCAGTGTCAAAGAACATGTGATTTTAGCATAAGGCTTATGCAGAGCAGGAGGATCTGGATGTGCCCTGTACCCCAGAGAGCTCCGTGCACCAGGGCACAGGTAAATCCCACCCTGCCCCACCTGGCAACTGGGCTTTAGGGCTGATTTTTACCAGAGTGCCATAGGATCCTTAAGAACCAGCTACAGACAGAGATTCAGCACCAGAACGAAGGGACAGCAACGTTGTGAAATAGAAATAACGAGACAAAAACGCACATCAACAACTCACAGGTAATACCAAGGACTGGAAAACAATAGGAATGAATTAATCCGTTTTTAAGCCGAGGAGATGCACAGGGAAGCAAGTGTGTGAAATGTGCAATATGGGCAATTTGGGTATTTGGCAAGAGCCCAGCACTGGTAAGGAGCAGGGCAAACCCGATGGCCCCCGTGGAGGCAGCTGCAGACTAACACAGCATCACGATGGCAACGGAGAGCAGGGCACCAGGAAGGGAAGGAGCCATTTGGAGAGGTGTCCTAAATTAAGGAGTGGGAAAAGGGTCTAATATCACAGAAAGATCAGGAGGATATCTAGATCCATTCATCTTCCTGCTGGGTCACTCTGTGTGGCTCAATTCAAACTGCACTCTGGGACTTCCTTAGCATTTTTATTGTTGCAGACTCAAAATGGGTATCACCATGTGGTAGATGACATTTTAGGCAGCTTATCTTCCATGCTGGAGGAAAGGACATTTAGGTAACTACTTACAGACACAGTGCACTGCCTGTAGTGGAGTGACACTATTTTTTTTTTTTTTTAAATCCTGGAGCTTCGCTGTAGAGTTTCATTGTAACAGGAGAGAGTATTTAATATTATTTCCTGAAATGCTGATCAGAGAGAACCACCCAGTAGCACAACTTGAAACTGATGCTTCAATGTCTTTTCCCACAGAAGTAGGAAGCTGTAAGCTCTGCTCTATGGTCAGAAACCACACAGGCTGTGCTGCATCCCAAGGCAAATATTACAGAATTGCATCCATTTGAAGACAAAAAGATTATTCTGAAAGCAGTGTTTAATATTGTATTCTACAATTTCATACAGGCGCTGTCTACAGGTTCTTTATTTACAATCAAAATCATTTGCTAAACAAAATGTCTCCATAATACGGCATAATCCTTCATTTAGGAATGAATGCTAACTACGAAAACAGTGAATGAACAGGGCAGACAAAGGTAGCAATACCGGCTCTGACAGAGGCCACCAAGCCTTCTTTCTGGATCACTGCCATTCAACTTTGTCTAATTTCTCTCTCCTCAAACCCTAAATTACCAATCCTCTGCAACACATGGGAAAACCCAGACACTTAAGGGCCTATTTAACAAAACATGTTTAAAGATAACAGCAGAAACTCGAGAACTGGCCATCCAGAGGAAGAGTAATGCTGATTCACCAGCCAAACCACTTTTGTGGGAGATGACTGCCACTAATCATTGAGCAGACATAGAAAATGTATGTTTTCTCAAGACAACAGGACAACACACAATGTTTTATTTTGAAATCCAGAGCTCTGGATCTGTTTCAGGTGCACAGCAGATTGTCAGTTTTGCGAGACAGCAGCATTACATGTGTGACTGGTTTCTATATGTGTTTCTCATGTGTAAGCTGCAGGAAAGATAAAATAGCCTTAAAACACCCAAAAGACAGACTATAGGATGAGCCAAGTCCAAGGAAACCAACTGCACCTCCAGTGGGCTTTTCCAGCAGGGCAGCACACAGGATTTAGTGTTTTATCTCATGTGAAGATGGGGTTGATTTCAACACAGCAAAACCTTTTTCCTTTAACAGAAGTACAACTGTCCAACACAACAATCCTTCCTTCCACTTGCACACAGGGGTTTTCCACCTTCTCTACAACTGCTTTAACTGCTGGAGTACTTCCTTGTTTAAACATTCTCCCAAATTTCCTACCCACATTTTCACGCACTTCTTCTCTCAATACACTTTTAGAGTTGGAAGTTTCTACATCAAGTTTGAGCTTCCCTCAATTTCTCAGGAGGGGAAAAAAAAAAAGTATTTTCAGGCCAGCTTCTTACTGCTCTGATCATATAATATTTGCTCACAACTAATACAGAGACTGAACTCAAAGACAATAAAATCCTTACAAAACTTATGGAACCAGCAGCCAGGACAGCAAGATATTATGGGTGTCCTCATCAAGAAAATTGGTCAGCACACATTCGTATTTTACTTGATTCTAGAAAAAAACAACCCAGTGGAACAGTGATTATTAAATGCCAAAAAGTAAAAGGAAAAGTTTGAATCCAAACTAGCCCTGCAACAGACTCAAATCAAAGAACTACAACACACACAGAAAGCTGAGAGTCACTAACTCCCCCCTCGGGCCGTCCCCTGAAGAGTTGGACTTGATCCTTGTGGGTCCCTTCCAACCCAGACTATTGTGTGGGTGTGATTCTGTGTAACTCCAGCTCTCACTACCATTGCTTTAACACTGAGGAGCCTAAAGACAGCAATTGCTTGGGATGTAGTCTAGGCTGTATCACTGAAATTCACTTTTTTAGCACTGTAACCTCTTCTTGCTGTATCCTAAACTTTCCTGGCCAGGGGTTGTGCGCTGGAGGGCTGAAGCCAAGTGTGTTACAAACAGAAAATCTGTGTATTTGTAGTGTTTGAATGCTGGTCCCAGGCAGCTGCACCTGGCCCCGCAGTCAGCCCTGTGATGTTTATCTTCAAGTGATTTAGCTCTGCGTGTTTGCCCTCTCACACAGCCGAGCTCTCAGCTCACCCTGCTGTAACCGTGCTCCCTCACACCTTCCCAGCTGAAGCACAGGCAATTATTTTAATGGATCTCAGTTTGCTCACACAAACTGTGTTGTGTTGCTTCTGCCCAGCCTCCCTGCAGCCAGCCTCCTGCAGACACACGCTCGCAGCTCATGGCACAGCGCTTCCCACTCCCGGGAGTGATTTGAATTTTAGGGCACTGAGTGGCACAGGCAGGTCCTGAGGCACCTGTCAGTGTAAACTCATATTTACTGTGCACAGGAACATCTTGCTGTTTGGAAACACGGGATTTTAGAGCTGCATCCAAAGATGCAAAATGTTCTGGAGTTTTTAACTGGCTTTGACTAAACTGCCACAGAGCTCCAATCTTATGTTAGAGACACTTAAACCAACTTCTGAAAGATACATCCTTACAAAATATCGAAGAGTTTCTTTCCCCTTGAAACGAGCCAAATCAATACTTCCCAAAATACCTTGGATTTTGGAATATTCCCTAAAAACATCACTTACAAATATTCTTCCTTCTGGACAGGATCTCTGCAAAGCACAAAATCTGCAGCAGAAGAACAGAGACATTAAACTACATCTATGTGGCAGAAAATGGTATTTCAAAGTAAGAGAAGCCTATTTTTGGCCCTTGATGCTGCTTGCTGGCCAGCTGTGACCCATCCTGTGAATCCCACACGACCACCCCTTCCTGCTCTACAGAATCACACAAACTCCAGCACTGCTGTTGCACCACTGTCAGTCCCAGCACCCCAGAAAGGATTTTCCAGTTCTTTTCAGTTTGCATACCATTTTTATTGCATCAACTTGAAGGACACAAATAAAACTATCTAATTTGCAAGAAGTTGTCATTTCTGGCACAGTAAATTTTAGCAAAGTAATAGTTATGAAGGGAAAGTGTAATAAATTCTGAGAGCTTCATAAGCAGTTTGTAATCATTAAAGCGGACATTCAGAATAGATGATACAAAGACTGTCTACTGATAACATCTGCAAGAATACACAACATAAAGTGTCAGAGACGACCTTATACTCCCCAGTATGAGGACTTGCCCTACAAAATAATCACGGGCATTGCAAAATTCAATTATTTGAATAAAAGAACAAAACTACTCATAAGAAAGCGCAACTAAGCAAAGAATTCAAAACAAAGAGCAAGAAAGAGTAAAAAAAGGCTTCTCATGAATGACTTGGGAAAAGATCCTCAGAGACAGGAGCTTCCTGCTCTCAGGAAATAGTACAGCCCCAATTTTGTTGAATGGAGTCGTCAGAAGTTCTGCCTCAGATGTTTGTGATTTCACCCAATCAAGACCAGAAACAGTCAGGACCCCTAATAAATGGTCTGTTTGCCACTCTTTTAAACCCTGTCTGTTTGCTTTCTTCCTTACTCTTCAGTTTTGTTCACATTCTACTTTTACAAGGCTGCCTGAGACAAGAGGATCCCCATCTCCCACATGAAATGGGAAGGAGTCAAGATCCAAGAATTAAGTAGAGGGAGTTCTGACATGCATAAAACAAACACATTTTTCAGCTACTCTGTATTCTCTCAGGCTGCAGTATGATGTGTTATTCTTAATTACATAAGATTCATCTTCTTCAGATGAGTACACTTTTCAGACAACAATATGATTAATGCAGCCATACCTCCAATACCTGCAAATAATATTTTTACTTGTGGCCAGCACTGAGGAGCTGTACCCCTTGTGGTATATAATGCTTCTAGTTAGATTTAAAAATCAGATCATGCAGTTTCAAACTACAAGGTGAAAAATCAGCGATGGTGGATTTTTTAACTCAGCCACTGGTCCCTCCTCTATTTCCAAGCAGCTCAACCTCCCCCAGTGTGAGCAGACACTGAACAGCTCTTTGGTCCTGAACAAAGCTTACCTGTCTGCATAAAGAGAGAGCAACAGTACCATTTCCATTACATTCCTCCTAAAATCCAGGCAGAAACCTGGTAAATCCAGCATATATATAGGGCTGACAAAGAAGCAGTAGGTCTCCCACAAAGCAATGAAAAAAATGCTGAAAGAGACTGACTGGCCATACCAGAGGGAGAGGTTGCAGAGAATAAGGTAAGATTCTTTAGAAAGTAATAGGTAAGAGCATTACCAAGAAGAAAAAAAACTCATGGGAAAGACAGCAAAAGCAGGAAGACAAGTAAGAGGAGAATGGGATACAAAAAGTACACGAAGCATGCCATCAGAGATGACACAGGTACGAGCTGATCCTGCCTTGGGCAGGAACACAGAGACTGACAACGGGAGCGGCTGAGTCCCTCCTGGCCTTGCTATTCCGTGTTTAACTTCAAGGGGGCTTTGAGCAGGGAGCAAGGAGCCACTTCAAACCCAGCAGCGCCGGCAGCCATGGCCTCAGGACATCACAGCCCCCTCCTGCGCGGCAGCGGCAGCGCAGCCTGCCTTCAGAAGGGATCGGGCGAGCAGCGCAGCATCACTGGAACGAGCCTCGGGGCTGGCGACTGCACCTCGCACTGCTACGTGTGCATCGTGCGCTGGGAATGGAGCACGTTATGCACAGGAACTCACCATGCCGCTCTCTTCCTCGACACTTGACTCCTGACAGGATTTCTGTCATTAAAGGGCACTCTTTCATGAAAGCCAAAGCAGCATCCTCATCACGTCAAGGACACTAAGTACTTCAATTACAAGAACTATAAAAATCATCAACATACTGTGAATTTTATTCATGACATTTGTCAGCTCTATTACTGATACTCAGCTAAGTACTAATAGAAAAATGAAATATAGTCTTGACATTAGAATACAGATTTCATTTCAGGAAATGTCGGATCTTTTGTCTAATGTATTTACCAGAAGAATAAACTGTAAATGAGATTTGGGAAGCCAAGCCTTCAGAGCCTGCATAAGATACCAAGCAGATCGCAACGATAATCAGAATTCCTACACAAAAATAGCTTCCTCTAAACCCAGTAATGCAAAAGGCTCTAGTAAAAGTAAATAAAAATCAATTAAAAATACCTGGTCTAAAGCACTGCTATAATCCTGATAACTGGAGCACGTGATATCAACCACTTTCCTGAAAACTAAATGATCTATTGACATACATATTGAAAATTCACACAGCCCCACTACTCTTCCCAATATATAACTTCTCAAGCAGCTATCTGCTATCTGATTTCTGAAACTTAATTATTTGATTATGAGGGCTAGCTCTGGTTTAGACTGCAATTCATCCTCCATCATCAATCTCTACCACAGAGTGACGAAACCTTGCTTCTACTTTTACAGCCCGTGCATACAACTGTTTTCACACATCGGAATGACAAATGAAACACACAGTATCGTTCTCCTCTTAAGTACAGTATCGAGTCTAGAGAAGTGAAACAAGGTACTTGACATTCTTGGGACACCAACAGCAGCATCTGCTGTGTTTTATGCTCCATCTCGCCTTAAATAAGCTGAATTTTATTTAAAGTGAAAAAAACCAGTCAACACTAAACTTACTTCAGAATGTGGCATACTATACCACATTTGCAATTCACAGAGTAGATAAACAAAAGCTGCAGATTTGGACAAGATCTTTCACACTTCGCTGATGTGAACCACTCCAGTCAAACTTCAGACCACATTCACTTCACCATCTGCGCGAACCATGTTAGGCTGGTAGCTCGACGTCCAAGAGCCACCTCACAAATTTTGGAAGTGCACGACTCTCACATCGCAAACCCATCTCCGGTGCACAGCCCTGCCCCTGCTGAGGAGCGGCATCCGAAAGGAGCTGTCCGGACTCCCCACACGGGTACAGTGTCACTACACCTGCACCGAACAGCTATTAAGGCAACACTGATACTTTTTCTTCCTGACAGAGGCATGCAGGAGAAAACGAGCTGATGAATCGCCAATAAAATCAGCAAACACCGCGGACTCACAGGCAGGTAGTTTCCCAGCAGTTAAATATCTGGGCTCTTTTAACGAGCAACTCGGCAGAGCCCGGAATGCCCGTGTTCCTCGTCGTTCCCCGTGTGTGGGAGCCACCTCCCGTGCCGCCGTTCTCCCGCAGCCCCTCGCACGGCGCTTCGCAGGCGACAGCGGAGCCGGAGCGGTGTCCCCGACCCCTCCGCTCCGGCACTCCGCGGGCGCGCATCCCTCCCGTCCCCTCCCTCCGCCCGGGCCGCCCCGGGAACTTTCCGGCC
>VXBQ01014996.1:726319-736844 GCA_013400175.1 Phainopepla nitens | reverse complement strand
CGGCCGGGCGCTCCGCCGGCCCGGAACCTTCCCTTGCCACAACTTTGCATCCCCGGGCTCGTCCCGGAGTGCTGCGCTTTCCCCCAGCCCGAGCGGGCAGCGCTGCTGCGGGAGGCGAACGCACACCAAAGCGGCACTGGGGAAATTGCTGATTAAAACGACGCCCTTGGCCATCCCCAGCCATCTCTGCCTGCTTCCTTCCCCTTCCTCTTGCCCAAAGGAAACCAAATCATGCAAGACTTCTGATGCTCTCCTAATGAGAAGAGCATCGCGGCGTTCTGAAAGGCATGAATTACTGTTAAATGAGACTGACAGCAGCTATTGACGAGAAGTTTGGAGGAAAAAAATAAACATCGAGACCTGTCAGAGCGCTGCCTTGTCCTTCTCAATACGTTAGGTGTTAAGTCTGTAGTGATCAAACGTTTCTGTGCTGCTCAACCTTCAGCTACAATAAATTAATGCCACTGAGACTTACTCCAGCATGTAACTGGTATCAATTACAGATGGGGAGTGTGAGGATCAGACAGATGTGCTGCCTCCTGTGGGGTAGGAGTAGAAAGTTGTTTTAAGCATCGAGATAGAAATGCAAAGCAGTTAACGATCAGGTGATAACGAGGAGGTAAGCTTTAAATCATAGGCGTGTGGTCCCTTTAAAAAACTTGATATGAATAATCTCCCTATGAACTTTTCCATCTGTGCAGGAAATAAATACAGCCAAGTCTTTGTAAGTTGAACTGCAGTTCCCACATCGATCAAAAGCACACATCTGTATCCCTCTGCCTGCCCTGACAGATTTGGGGCTTGGCCTATTTCTGCTGCTATTTTAAGGCCCAAGGTGTGATTCTGGATCCCCTAAATATGTTACTCGGCGGAACTGCTCAGGAAGGTTCCTTTACCAAGGCACAGCAGTTTATGAAGCTGGATCATTTCAGACAGTAACTTCAGAATTTATCATTCCTCATCAAACATGAAGCAGTGTTTAATGGCTGGAAAATTTTACTCCACCTCGTTAAAAATCTGTCAGATTACTGAGAGACACAAAGTTACTCAAAGAATAATTTTCAGGATCAAAACTTAAATTATCAGGTTATCCCAACAAATTCTCTCAAAATGTATGTCCCACTCTGTAGTCTGATCCCTGTGAAGTTCATATAAAGATCCTTGGATGGATTTTAAAATTTTAAATCCATCCCATGGGTTTCCTTCATATTTCTTTTCAACCTTCCAATTCACTCCCAAATCAACACAGAGAAGGCAATGGGAGGCTTATGTCCAACAAATGTAAATTTGAGGTCAAAATATTACACTGAAGTTCTCCAAATCACTAAAAGGTTATTTTACAGTTGGTAACTCAGTTGTTTACTCTGCAGTTCAAGATATTTTAAGCCATATTTAACTAATCCCTTCATGAGAAAGTGATACTGGTAAAAGGTTAACGAGTAGAAATGAAACATTTCATCAGCTCTTCCTTAGTTTGTATATTTAGGCCCTCTAATAAGAAAATAATTTTCAACATTTTGATTAAATATGACTGACTGCATCGATAAGTTTGCCATATGGCCCAAAACCTCTTACTTTTTCAGCAGTTCTTAAAGACTGAAGTAATAAAAATAACCTGAAAAAGAAATGCCCATGTAAAAAACGTCCACCCTTTGATGAAATATGCTGATGTAGTGTGAGGCAAACTTTCTTCCCGGTGAAATTGTTGCCATGAGGTTATTTAGGCTAAATCCTGCCTCACACAGAATGACCACTGACTCAGAGGAGTCAGATTGTCCTGCCCATACACTCAATGGCCATGAAGCCCCAGGGTTATGAAACACAGCAAGAAAGAAAAGGCCACCCAGTGCTTTCTTCCCACATGAAGCAGCCCAGAATTCCTTCTCTTCCCCAAATATGTGACTTTCAGGGCAGCATCAACACAAAGATTTTTAGGTATCTCAGATTCTTTCCAAACCTGACCTGTAGTCTTTCAGACTCACCTGTATCGACAAAGCTAGCAGACTCCAGAATGAAGAATTTAAAACTGTTTAAATGTGCTAATATAATAAGCAGCTGAATCTCACAGAAATAAGCTAAACCAAAATCCTTCATGAAAGAACAAAAATCTCATGAACTGGTCTTGATAAAAAGTTTTCTTTAGGCTGTTGAGCAGTGAATACTCACTGGAGTGTTGAGAACTACTCCCAGGATTAAAACTAAATCAGGTGCAGGTGTTGGTTACTTTGATCTGTGCTTGATTAGAGAATCAGGTGTGTGCTAAGTGCCTGGATGAGAGCTTGTCTTTTGGAGTCTCAACACCTCCATACTCTCCTTTTGTACCAACCCTGTCAAAAAGGTTCCCTTGGCTTGTTTTTCACATCTGTCTTCCCTTTGTTCCCCTCACATGAAAGCGCCCTGAACTGCAAGTCAGATCTCCCTTAAAAGAGCTCCTTCATTCCCCAAACTTTGCTATGATATAGAGGCCCCCAGCTGGGGTTAAAGTTCTGGTGGAAGAAATAACTTTGGATGAGAAGAAAGGAGAGAGGAATTATGAGCAGAGAGAGAAGCCAGCAGAGGCAGCATCAGCCTCACATGGCAGAGCAGGAACCAGCACCCAAATATTGTTTTCTTTTCCAGAGCTCCAGGCATTACAATATTTCCTTTCCTGAACACAGTGGATCCAAATGTACCTGCCTGTGCATCTCTTCCACAGGAGCCACCTTCAGAAAGGTATCTTGCCATTTATTCACCTTTGGAATAAACAGCACATTTAAAGGATTTGATAAGAAATAATCTTGCCAATTCCACCCCAAAGTTATAATTGTGTAAAGCTGCAATTTGCAGTCATTTCTGTAGAAAATGCTTACAAAGAAAATGCACAAACTGAAGTATAGTTGTCTAGTCAGGCACTTAAAAAGTTGCTTCAGAAGCAGGCATTTTCCAATTTAATATAAATTATCCATGGCAAGAGAAAAAAATGAAGAGCAAGTAGCAAATGGCTCCATTGAAACACAATGTTTTGAACACGTTCCCAGTCAGGGATCAATTCTTAAAATATTTTTTAAAATTTCTGTTCTGAAAGTAGGCTTTTCTGAAAATCTACTTCATGCTTTCTTAAATTTGGAAACATTTTTTCCTTTATAATAAAATGTTTTCTGTGTTTATTTCCCGATTTTGGAACTGGTGTGAGGTTGTTCTAACCAAGAGATCTCAAGAACACAGATCTGTGATATGTGGGAGAAGAATTGGAGGTGAAAGAGGATTTATTGGAGAAAATAATTGTTCTGAACAGCAGACTAAGTCAGTGCTGGAGATGCTGTATCAAAAGAAAAAAATCAAGACAAAAGGGGTAAAAAATTTATTTAAAGTCTTCAAAAATAAAGCTTCTGTGTATTTGTAAGGATGATATAAATAGCACATGTATATTTAATGCTTCAAAAATTAATATTGTATTTGCAACAAAGAACATCTCCAACTCACCCACATCCACTGGGATTTATTCCTTCTGGGGGAGGCTGCTCAGGCCCATGACCAGTGGGAGGGGAACACAGAAACCATCTGCAGTAAAATTGGTGAGCTTCAGGGAAAGTATTTGTGGTGGTGGCAGATGTGTCACAATTTTCAGTGCCACAAACACCCAATGAACCCTCCTCAGAAAAGTTCTGCATTGGTACAAAGCTTGGTATTAGTCCCTTGACAGCCAGCCCTTTGGACAGTAGCAGGAAGTGCAGCCTTAAATGATCTGGGGAAAGATGCTCTCTGGATTCTTGAAATTTCTGACAAGAAGGACACACAAACATGAGGAAATGAACAAAGCGCCTTCAACACACAATGAACATTAAAAAAAATATGTACTGCTCTGTAGACGTGCCGTGCTGATGGTGTGGGGGTTTAGTTTAACTTCAGATTTCCTAAATTCTTTTCAATTCTTGGCAGTTTATAGTGTCCTGAGCACTGTTTTCTGGAGGATGTGTGGTATGGAGTGGATAAGGACAGTTGCACTGTGTGTGTAGGGGGGTTAGATTTATCAGTCTGGTTAGATTGAATTTGTCATTTGCTTGGGCTTTGTGTATCAAATACTGGCATCTGAATGGTTTAATGCTTTCATCTCCATGACAGAACAAAGAGTTGTTACCTTTTTGTTCATATAGTTCTACTCAGGAGAATAATTCTGGGATATTTGGCCCATACTTTTAAGCTATTATTACATTTAGGTTTCAGATTTCAGTCATACACAATAAAATGAACTACATTGTCACAGAGATTTAACATTACTTAATTAGAAATTCATAGCTATTTAGTAGAAACTTTGAGTAGAGAGATAATACTTCTATTTTTAATGCCCTAATAGCAATATCTTCATGTGCTTGTATCTACATATCTCTAAATTTGAGAGTTTCCCACTTCTTTGCCTGTGATAAAATGTTAATCTCTTTCCTTTCTCCAGGGAGTTTTAATTTTCCTCTCCCCTGACTCTCACTTATAGCATATGTACAATTTCTCTCGAAGAAACATCTTGAAGAAGCAACTGCATTCCCAGCTCCCCGCATCTCCTGATTTTTATCCATCTGCTTTATCTCCAGGTTATTTTGGGAGCACCTTGGGATGGAAGGCCGTTCAGATAGGGCTGATGGCTCGTTGCTTTCTCTGTGGTGAAAAGGTCAGGCTGCTCCAGGTGACCTTTCTGCCGGGAAAGCTGCAGCTCGGTGCGCTGCCTCTCTGCTGGCCCGTGTGGAGGATCGCTCCACAGGTTACACGGGATCAGCTTCTGTGCTTCCCTCGCTGCTTGCACTTCCATTGCTATTGAGGCAGAGCTCTGGAAGTGCTGAAAGGAATTTTTGGGAGCAGTGACATCAGTCTTTTCTCCTTTGTGGCTGGGATAGTTGCCACTGAAAAAAAACCAGGGCAGGACTCTGAAAAATTTTAATCCAGTGCCATCTCCAGCTGCCACCTGAGGATGCCACAGCCCCTTCCCCTTTCTCTTCGGCTCTCCACTGGTTTCCTGCCCTGTGCAACCAGGACAACAATCCTGGGTTTCCTTGTAAAAGAGCTTCCAGAGCCCTTGGCTCTGAGCTCAGAGCCAGGCTCCTGAGGAGTTCCACGCTGGCCAGCAGGGACTTGCAGCTCTCGGGAGCAGCTGTGTCTTTTAAAGGAAAGTAAATATTGCCAATGCTCACGAGGGGCATTGCAGCTCTTGTCATAAATATGGGAACCTTGAGGGACCAGAGGGAGTAGTTATCTGCCCAGGCAAGATTCCTGGAGGAGCTGGGGAGTCCAGTTAAGCAATTTCAGAAGATATTCAGGGTCTGTTTGGTGCAGTGAAATATCTTTAATTCTTCCCCTGCCACAGCAGGATTCAGAGCAGCTGAAGTATTGACAATTTTTATGGTTACTCCAAGCGCAACTTTTTTTGATTATGCCACAATTAATAAAATATTTCATGGAGAATCATTTGTATGGAAGTACTTTCTCCATACCTGCAGACTTTGCAGTTTACTCTTTCTAGAGCTGTCTGATCACACTGGCACCTGTGACACCCTCAGAAAGTGCTAACATTTGCACCACAACCTTGGACTTTTCACCCTAAATTTGAGGAACTCATTGACTGACAGCTGCACTTATATTACACGAAATTTAACATTCCTTTTTACAGTCTTATTTGAAATACTAGAAGACAGAATCTGGGAAAACCTTTTGTGAAGACTACTTGATTCCAAATCCCCCAGACTGAGTTTCTAGCAAGTCTTTGTAGTTCATTAGCTACTGGATTTTGGAATTATCATCTGCCCCTCAGCCTAACAGCATTTGGAATTAATCCAGAACTGAAGATCCAACTCCTGGAGCGTGGACTAACATAACTGAGACACACTTGCCTAACATCACACATGATTCTATGTTTGCAGCAGAGAAAGGTTTTAAACAGTGTCATCAACAACAAATAACAGAGAAGCTACTGGTTAGCAAAGCAAAAGCAAAATAAATTCCTTGAAAATAATGAAATATTTTCCAAACCTTTAATTTGTGGATCCATATTGCTTCAGATAAAGAATCAGGTTGGCAAGTGACCCATTATAAATAAGAGAGAGGAAAAACCTGCAGAGGTGTATTCACTCACTTTTATGGGTAGAAACCCCCAGAAAATCCAAGAGCTGCAAAAATCAGATCTGCCAAAATCTCTGACTTCTGAAGTTAAACTACTGTTACAGAAATAGGTAATTTATTTCTAGTATTTTTATCACTAATGTATTCACATCTCTGCTCTCATATGTGGAATATATATTAGATTCATAAAAATGAATTGAAATTTACTATTTCCTGGATTATCTTATTCCAGTTAAACCCTTGATTCATAAGGCAATTGCTGAAGATAAATAGAACTTCATGAATTGTTCATAAACTGCACAAATTCAGGAGTTAGAGATGAAAAATGTAAGCCACACAACCCTTCATCTGTAGGCCACAAATTCAAGTCCAGGATTGAGATCAGCAGCGACCAAGATCCATTTTCATCTTATCACCTGAAGGCTTTCTGGTAGCATTTGTGAACTCAGTTTGTTCCCTCAGCTCCATCTTTGCAGGATAAGTGGCCACATAAATAATTCACTGGAACTTGTCAGAAACAAGAAGTTGTGAAATGTAAAGTCCCCTCCATCCATCCAGCTGTAATAAGCAGCACACAGGAGTTAATTTTCTAACCTTTCACTAAGCTTTGCATGGAACCAGACACAGAGGAGTTCTTGCACATTTTTAATAAACTAAAGCTCCTCAAATATCAATTCTTTCTAATAATACGCTCCCTAGAAATACCACTTTTGAGGTTTTTCTGTTCTTTATTGCAAATTTATTAGGAAAACCTTCTCACAGGGACCTTTGGCTACGCAACTGTTACCAAAAAAAAGCTTCTCCTTAACTGAACAACTTTGATGTTCTGCTCTTCAAGGGGAGTATGTCAGAGTCAGACTTGCCTGAAAGAAAGCACAGAGGGGGCAGGGGGGACATGGCACTACTTATTTTGGGGGTTTCATGGGGTTTTTTTTGCATTCTGGGTTAGATTAATGGGATTTTTAGTGTCATTTGAGACCTTAAACATTTTTTAATTTGCATGAGAGAGAAGACATGAGGAGCACCCCCACCTTTGTCTTGGCAGCACTTTGGCCTAGGAAACATGGAATAACAGAATCATGGAATGTTTTGGGTTGGAAAGTGTAGGAATTTGAAATACCTTCTTGCCTGGGGTCCCTGAAAGGGAAATCCCTGAAATGCCCAGGGCCAGGGCTGAAAATGAGACAAGCAGGGTTTGCTGACTTCGGTCTTCAGTTGTTTATTACTTTCTTATCACAATTCAGAGCCTTAGATGACAACAGGCTCAGCACACACAGAAAACGTGCACAACAAGACCCAAAATGGACGATTTCAAGGATTCTTACACAGATACCTTATCCAATTAGGTTTTACAACCTATCTAACATGTACTATGTTTTTATTTTACTACCAATTCCTAATTATTTGTCAGCCACGTAACATCTGCACTGTGGCTTTGTCTAACCAATCACTGTTCTACCAACACTGCAGAAAATGGAGTAGAAGATGAAGAAGAAGGAGGGAATTTGGGTCAACACCCAGTCCTCCATCTTTGTTCCAACTACTACCAATACTAAAAAACCCAAAACCTACTTTTTCACCCTCTGATGAACTACAATATTATCTACTTTATACATTCACAAAAACCTCAACTCCTCACAAACTCCTGGAAGCTTTTTTCATGGCCAAAGACTAAAAGCTGTGCTCTCCTGAGGAATAAAACCTCTCAAGATGGGCAAAGGAATATTTCCTGTACCCTGGATTCCAACTAGAAGGGACCTTAAAACCATCACTTCCCATGGGCAGGGACACCTTCCACAGACCAGGCTGCTCAGAGCCTTGGAACTCTGGAGAAACAGGGGAGAGCCACTGGATCTGCAGCACTTTGGGTGCTGTGACTCAGCCCACGATATGGTGAACGCCAGCTCCTCTGCTCTGGTGGCTGAGACAAGGGGATGCTGAACACCACAAATGCTTCCCTGGAGTCTGTACTAAAATATAAATCTACATGGTTAGTCCTGAGTTTATTTCTGTAACTACAGCTACAAAAGTAGAGTTTTAAACAAAGCAGACTTTAGCAAGGTTTTATGGCAATTGAAATACTTTGCCCTTTCATAATCTGTTAGAAGAACTTCTCTGAGAAAGTGACTGAAAGTTGGCATGTATAATTTGCTTGTCCTTCCCTCACACTGAGACCTTAATCAAATAGATGTAGGATTTGTACTTGTGGACCAGCTTGCACCTGCACAGAAAACCAGGAAAAATGTCCTGTGCTCTCCCTTTATCCCCATTCACTGCACTAATTCATGGGTTTAGAAATTATAAATTACAACAGACTTGCCCTTCCACTACTGTGAAAATTTAGCCTCCAGGTAGCCACTGGTAGCCCCCAGGCTGTCCAGATGCAGACAAGTGTGGAAATAATCTGAGAATCATCCCTGTGCCAAAGATTTTAATTAAAAAAACCAGACAAACCACAAAGAACAGTCCTTAAGACACTCGTGCCTGCACAGAGTCAGCACACCAACAAAGGGCAGGGACACCGTTACACAGCCCTGGCTGTTCCAGCTGTGGCTGCCTCACTAAAGGCACTGCTTTTTTTTTGGGAAGAATCATGTCAAAATAATGAGCCAAAAGTGACAAAAGTCATCCCGCAACCACGTCACCCCCCTCAGTGCTTTGAGACATGCAAATGTCTTCTAACATGTATTTACAGCCAGCCAAGGACTACAGAAATATCACATCAATACACAGATCAAGCTGATGCTGAAGATGACTTTCCAAACCACCTTTGCCAATTGCCTTTATGCAAATAAGGGCCACATGTTAATTGCTTTAAATATTGTAAGGGATTAAGCAATTACAGGGTTTTATAGAATAGAGTCAATAAGAAAAAGTACTCTCTTTTCAAGTCTACTACATGAACTTAATTATGAGATAAAGTGTTAATGATCCTGTAGTAATTTTACACTGTGAACAAGGCAGATGTACAGGCTGGCCAGGCCTGTGATAACAGGAATTTCAGTGGGAGTTCAACTGGGCACCTGCTGCTGCAGAAAACCCTTCAGGTTACGAGGCATTCCTTGAGGAAATGAGTTTTAGAAGCTGGCATAGCAGTAAGAGCTTCCAAAGGGCTTGGCCCTTTTCAGAATGAGAGGTAGGACCCTAAACCACTTCAGAATTCTACAGGTTTTGTACAAAAACTCACTTGATTAGTCTCTAGCAGACTCTGCAAGGTTGTGACTAACTGTGAGGGGCCACTACTAATTTTGGTTATTAACCTCATTTGATAGAAAGATAATCTGTCTCTCCATTAATGTTAATCCCTTTAAAATATCTCTAGTGCTTCTCCCATTAATCCATGCCCTTCATTTGATTGCAGGGGGACTAACTGCAGATAATGGTTTGGACAAGTATGTCTGGCAAAAAAAAAAAAAACAAACACAAAAAAAACAAAGGACCAAAAAACCCAAAAAACCCCAACTTATCTTTAAAAAGAAGGTTTTCTTGAGAGAGGAGCATCTCAAAACTTTTATGTTTCCTAGGCCTGGAAAGGGGTGTGCTATGACTCCTGTGTAGGGATTTCTAGGTAAAAGTCTCCAGAAGCATATAAAACTAGGGTTTGTGGTGTATTCTTACATCAAACAGATTTAAAATCCTTCAGCACTATTCAAATAAAAACAAAACTTGATGGATAGGGAACATTTCCCTTGTAGCTGCTGAGAAATAGGTGTCTGTAAGATGATTTCTGCTCCCTTCTTTGTTCAATACTGAATAAAATGGTAATGTGAAACCTGCATTTCCTGGGATTTGGTGACTCTGGGGACATGGTGGTGTAAATATTTAGCTCAGTTAATAAAACAGATGTAACACTCTGGACCTTGTGCCAACAGTAACAAAGACCTTGTGCAAGGGCCATTGGTTTCAGCAGCATTTCGGGAGTTGGTGTCAGCTTCATTTTAAATCCAGCCACAGAACCATCGATTTCATTAGGCAGGAAACGATGAAAAACGTACTGAAATTGATTTGGCATGTAGAAAATACAAATTTGAGAAATTGATTTGAGATGCAGAAAATACAAATTTGGGAAATAGATTTGGAATGTTGTCTTAGGTTGCAAATGCAAGATGAGGCTGGTGTGTGTGTTCTTGAAACTGGGTAGGACACTTTTCTTCATCTCTTCCAGGACCCATCCTCCTTCCAGGAGAGAGATCTCCTGTTAATGGGGCACTGAGTGTCACTGTGTGGCTGATAAAAATCCATCATCCCATTGGGAGATGCTCTGCCCAGGGGAGGAGCCAAGCATTCCCACCTGGATATAATCTGAGACCTGGAACACCACAGGCTGCCTTTGGCACTGCACTCCCAGAGGAGCAGCCTTTGGCACTGCACTCCCAGAGGAGCAGCCTTTTCTCCCACTGCATTCCCAGAGGAAGACCAGACCCTTCTCCATCACCACTGG